>JAGKTI010029260.1:0-11684 GCA_018397915.1 Birgus latro | reverse complement strand
TATATATATATATATATATTTACTACTCAAGCAATCTTATCAATACCTTGAATATATTATCTATATCAGTCAGTTTGGAAATTCAGTAAATATTATACATCATAACTTTTAACTGATCAAGTGGCTGCAAGCTATTAATGCTATCATATTAAGGAAATATTGATAACCATATTATTAAAAATGGGAATGCAAAACTGAGGGCAAGTGTCTTATTTTTAGCATTATTTTTGGGAAAGATATAAGAGTGAGGGTGATGTAGTGGAAAACTAGCAGTCTGATGTCAGAAGACAGGGTGATACAGAGATAATTCATATGTGACCACCCTTTCTTGGATTAAGTTATCTGGCTAAAGACAAATAAATTTTTGGAATCTCAGAAATTTTTATGGGCAATTTACCAGCATTCAACATTACAGTGTACTCAACAATGATACAGAAGGGTCAGACATGTTCCATATCATTACATGCTTCAGAAATTATTATAAAATTTGTAAGCTTCTCCACACTTCTGCACTTAAAGTTTAGCAAAAAGGCCATAAGAGAGACAGCTAACCACTTCACTCCAATGATTTTTATTTCTGTAGCAACCTCCAGATGATTTTTCAGTTGAGGAGAGATCCTTATATTGAAAGGGTAGTAATAGTAGTACTGTAGTTGCAACCTGATTCATTTACGTGAACTTGTGGACTGCAGGCTGAAGTTATCCTCCTCCTGCAGTCCTCCATCCTCCTCTTGGGGGAAAGGGAGGGAGATGAGGGCCATTTTTATAATTGGGCAGCAGGGCAGCTCAGTTACATTAGTGCCACCACAAGAATGTGCCCCTCTCCAGCACCAGTGGAGTAAATTAAGGGTTTCTCTAACCTCCAGATCATCAGACTAAAGAATCATAAAAATTTTGACTACAGTTGGTTTGTTTTTGCCTGATGGAAATGGGTCACACCAAAACTTGAGAAGGAAGTTGTGGTTCCATGAAATTAAATGACCCTTGCTTACAATGATGAAAAATGGGTCACACCAAAACTTGAGAAGGAAGTTGTGGTTCCATGAAATTTAATGACCCTTGCTTACAATGATGAGTCCCCTTTGTTAATGTGGCATATTTACTTAACCACTTAACCGCAGGGCGTCACTCTCGTGACGGTCGGTGGCAATGGATCAAACCTCCTGGGAAATAACTGATTAATGTTTCTAGTGATAATATCAAGCAATGGTATTCATATTAAGGGACGTCGGGAAGTGTACATTGGAGACTTCGTTACCCGACTTCAGAAGTCTCCACAAGTCATACGGTAGTCGACGAGTGCTAAAAAACATCCCATGAGAAAGCTGAAGGTATGTGCCAAATGCATATGTAATTTTAATACTCTAGGACAAAAAAATGATTTTTTGGCAAATATTTTACAAAAGTGAGTGGGAGCGTGAATTACCCCCGTGGTACGGGCAGGAACCGCCTCCATCAACCCCGCGGTTAAGGGGTTAAACATGATCAAGATTCTTACTTCTTTCTATCCAACTTAACTGATATTCAAGTGTACCCAAATGACTGGAGGACTAATCTGGCTAGTAACCAAGGAGACTCATTCCTACGTCACAACTAAGGCTCATCAAATTTCATGCAACCATAAATTAGTAGTCAAGTTGTGGAAGTTGCTCAGTTCCATCTGGTGAAAACAAACCCTGAGCTTTCAAAACAAAGGCACAACAATAAAAATTAAGAGAGGTCAACAACAAATTCTCAAATTCAGAGCAGACTTTTTTCATGCTATCCTACTATACTCCATAATTCAATAACCGACCCACTACTACTGCAAAAAACAACTGCCAATCATATCTGACTCCCACAAAGAAGTGGGAGCCCAAGACTAGGCTACAGCAGTCCAGTGCATCTAAAGGCAGACGACCGATCTACTCCCCTTGGCGGCATTATGTACTTGATTAAAACTATTTCAGTCACCTCTTGAGGATGAAACTACTGCAAGGGTCATCACTCTGGCTAGGGCATTCTAACCACTAAACCACCAGGCTTCCACATTGAAAATAATAAAATGACTAGTACTAAAATATTACACAGCCACAACAAATGCATCATAAATACATGGCTTTAACCAATTCATTCTCACGATGTATTTTTCTGCTACCTCCCTCAACTCCCTCCGTCTCCCAAAAGGAGGATGGTGGACTACAGAAAAAAAGGCAGTTTCAGCCTGCAGTCCACCAGGTTCACATTCAGATGAGCCTGGGGTTGCAGTTATTATTACTACTACTACCTCATGAATACTTTATTCAACTTAGAAAAACCATCCTGATGGGGTTAACAACTCTACCAGTTCAAAAAACTCTCCAAAGCTAAATAAAATCACCTGGAGACTGCAAGAATTATATGAAAAATACATCATCAGATTCAGCTACCACCAGACAATTTTACTCAACTAATGAAAACACCCTTAGTGGCCTCACCTTAACTGAACAAAATAGTGTGGCATTGGCATGATTAAAATCCACTAAGACCTCACTTTATGCTGTAATCTACATGGCACAGGAGGCTTTTGCACCTCTCCATTGTTTTGTCACTGTTGTTGTCCCAGGCTAATCTACCATTCTCCTTTAAGAGATTACTGAGAGAGTTGAAGGATGTATGTACAGCCAGGCAGCTACTGGTTGAACGGTGCCACTATGTGAAGGCATTCCTCTCCATCACCAGCATTGTTTCCTTAGCAATATATTCTCTTCATTATCCCTTAATATGCTCCCTCGTGTTATGTATATCGAACATTATCACAATCTGCATCACAAACATACATAACAATACTGTGGTGTAAAGTGCAATATAAAAAGCTAAAGAAAATGCTACAAAATCTCCAAAGCCACTTACAATACAATATGTCACTGATGTATTCCAATAAAACACAACTTTTTTCATTCAACTGGTCCTGTAAATTGGGGAGAAGTAAATCAGCTTTACAGGTACCAATAAAGCAGTATCATCATCATCCCAATGCCTTTCTCCCACCCTAGGAGGTTCAGTCCAGACAGCAAGAAGAACCTTGACTAAGGGAGAACTAATCAACAGCATGCCCAACTGATGCCACACAATCATTCACTCACCACTGAAGCCCCCAGAATCCTGACTCCACTTCACAGATAATTTTTCAGTAATGCAATGTGGATTTAACCCTCTTGTAGTTACACTTTCTTCTGACAAATATTCATTCAAGCTACTGCCACATGATTTTATTCAACTGAGAGTAGGCACAGGAGCCCATAAATGTTAATACAAGGACTGTACTGCTAACCCTCTCATGATTGGGACAACCCTAGTACTTTATTTCAGATACTGCCATGTTTTTACTCAGCTCAGTACAAACCCTACGAGCCTCAGAGTCAATAAAATAACATCAAAAAAGGCAACTCAACAAAACTGGCAATCAGAAATAAGATTACACATTGTAAAATAAATGGATCATAGTACATAATTATTACTCACAACCATATCTTATTTGCTAAGGAACTAATAGGGAACTAAGGGTCAATAATCAGCCTCTTCTCATGATGGCATTAAATGATCAAAAAACCTCCGGTGACCTCTTGAGGATCAAACATATGGAAGGCCATCACTTCAACTAAGGCATTCTAACCACTAGACCACCAGTTGCTGTATACAGTGACTTACTATAGGTAACCTTACATTAGTGTCTATCACTTGGTTAATCTTTGGACTGTCACATAAAACAAAGCACACAGTGAATGCATACCTCCACCAAGCTAAACAAGCTCCTGATCTTGGCCTCTAACCTTTTTTGACCAAAATTTAATCTCTCGTTTCTCTCATGGTCCTAAAGTTTTACTCCAAATTTGGTGCAATTACATCCAACATTTTTCTATAATGTTTTTGGAACAGTCAGACAGACAGACAGACAGATGGATATACACACACACACACACACACACAAATAATAATCATCATCATGCTGACCTTTCCCACCCAAAAGATGGGGTAAAGTTGGGTCCAGAATGCAAGAAATGAGGACAACATAATAGATGGAGAACTGCTAAACAGCATACCCATTGAAGTGGGTCACACTCTCTCTCTCACTCGCTATTCAAGCCTCCAGAATCCTGACTCCACCTTACAGGTAACTTAACCTCCTTGGTGAAGGTAACAATTCAAATGTTAGTACTATAAATAGGACAGAACTTTGCTATCCATTATCTCATATCACAGGCTGAGTGTGATTTGACTCAACAAAAGCTGGTGGGTATCACTGTATCTACTCAAACCAGTTATACTGTCGGCAAAGTATGGAATGAATGTCTTAACCCTCTGAATCCAGATAATGTCCTTTTTAATTTATTCTTGCAATTACCATGTGATTTGATCACGCTTAGGAAAGACTTCTCATCCTGGAGGGGTTTATTAAGACTATACCTAACCCTTCCAGTTTGAAATGTCTACCCTAAACTGAATAAAATCATGATATGACAAGAATAAACAAGAATAAAATGAAAATGAAATCTCCAGGCTGAATGGGTTAAAATCGAAAGACTGTATTATTAAAACTGACAAAGAAAAGGTGCAGAAGACGCCCTAATTTTTTTTACAAAAATTTCTGAAGCTAGGCCCTCTGTCTTACTGCTAACTACACTTTGTCATGTGGAATGCAGGGCTGCAGGCTTATGACAACTAAAAATTACATGTGTTCTATGGTGCTGGAGGTGGTAACAATATAACCAGGCAGCTCCACAGACTGGTTATATGCTCCTCAACTCCTTCATGGTCCCCCAAAGGAGAATGGCAGATTGCAAAAGAGCAGCTTCAGCCTGCAGTTCACTGAATTCACATTCAGATGACCTTGGGATTATAAAAAATACAACTGTTACTACAGGTGCTCTTTAAAAAAATAAATAAAATAAAAAAAAATAAAATGTGGGGCTTGCTTACATCTTTCATACATTCAGTTTTAACAACACAATTGTAATACTACATTACTGGATGATGATGGCGGTGCACTGGTGAATAAGCTTAGGTATACTGTAATAAGTTTACTTGCACAGCCTTTTTATATGGATGCAAAAAAAAATACTAATTAAAAAAAAATCAGCCTTCCTATAGCCCCTTCAATCTAAGTGTATTTAGTATTTTATTGCTGCTATCTCCAGTCAATTTTACTTGCATCAGAGGTGACTAAGGATGAGATGATGGGATGAGGCATGTGAAAAAGGGAATTGTGAGCTAGTGAAAGGGCAGCCTGATGATGGCAGGGAACAGGAAAACATGGAGGCAATACATTTGTGGCCACCCCTTCTGAGATTCAGGCATCTGACTATGGACAGACAGAAGGATAAACAGACAGGAATAACTTTTCAAACTGGATGGGTTAGCTACAGCCATCACAACCCCTGCCACAACTACAGATCCTCCCAAGTCAAATACGGTCAATGGAGATAAGAATAAAACCTACAAATACAGTACATCAACACACAGAAAGGGTTACATGTTAGGATGTGTGCAGGTCAAGTGTTATCAACCTAATTAACACCCAACCCTTTTTTGCCCCATCAGGAACCTAAAGGCCTGCAGATAGGTTACTGAGTCCCAGAATTTAAGGCAAGAGCACCCAACCTCACTTGCCTCTGAGTAGCATTATGTGATCAGTAAATCCCAACTGCCCCTCAGATGTAAAAAATTACCATCCATGGGTAGTGCCTTCACCCACTAGACCACCAATGTTCAAAATGATGGCTGGGGAGGGGAATCAATAATACCTCAGCTAACCGAAGCGAATGCAAAAGATAACTGGATATGGTGATGGTATTTTTAAAAAGTGAGACTGAGGGCAATATGCTTTAAGCCTAAAGTTCAAAGTGCAATGCAAGCTCCCAGTTTTTTCCGATAATTTCTAGAGCACCTGGTGAAAGCATAATATGTTTGGCCTTCCTATACCAAAGCTGACTGCATTCTATAATGTGGGATGCAGGCTAATCTTACCTAATAACGTGTTCCATAAATGACTCAATTGGTTTTTGTCTCTCTTACTCTGGGCATAAATTTGACAGCCCATTCCCTTATGTCCAGCAGTTCTACAATACTACACACCTTTACATGCCACCACTGGAGCTAATACTTACTATCTATACTGGCTACATGCTATGGTTGTATCATTCAGGACTGGTGATGGTATTAGTGGGTATGTTTTAATAACATGCTAGCTAGTAGGTCTCCTGGAAGATAAGTAGTCTCGTTTCAATTTGTTTCATTTATAAAAGCTCCAGGAATAGTCAAGTAATCAGACTCTTCCCAGCCCCAGCCTAGAATCAAACTCACATCCATTCAGACAAAGGGTCTATATATCTATTTATAGCCAGATGCCTTAATCCTGTAAGGGGTGGGCACAAACAAAATCACCTCTGTCGCCCTTCCCCCAACTCACAACCTGATCTCTCATATACCTTTCTACTCCATCCCTCTGTCTCATTCTAAGTCATTTCCCTAATCACCCAACCACTTCCTCCTTTCCACTCTGATGTTTAATCCTTTCACTCATCCCTGAGTGGCATTATGTATGCAACAAACCTCAACCATTCCTTGGATGTAAATCCTTACAGGTCCAATGCACTTGAGTGCCTTAACCCACTAAACTATAAGGTACTGAATCAACCATTACAAGATATGTCATCAGCTTCCAGGTGCTAAGGATGAAACATAAGACCCTGAGACTTACATAGTGCACAACAAAAACGTTACCCTTCATGAAACAAATGAAGCTATGAGCATGACTGAGGCCTATATATCTTCTTATTGACTTAGGACAGTTTCTTGCACCTATTTGTTAGCAATTTATTTTGCATATTACACCTTAACATTCTCTTGCAAGCTATCTACATACATACCTACAAATATATCACCATGGTAGAGCCAATGTTTTCTATGGACTAAAACCTAACCAAGACCCAAAACCAGCTAATCGCTTCCCTACAGTTGCTGGAAACTGTTAGGGAAAAAAAGAAATCTATAAGAACTGTAACAATGAGAGAATCTTGGCTTTGCTTCTGACTCCATGCACTTGTATTCTATTTACACCATAACATACTCTGCATCAATAACACAGAAGAGAATACTGAGGTGTGATGTACAATTTAAACTGATGAAGAAAGAGGTATTTTGAAATCTACAAAAACTGACTCATAAAGAGCTCAACACAAACCATTACCATTTATGAGAAGATGGCATATGAAGATTCTTGTGGTAGCTTTAAGATACATCATCCAAGAGGAGTGTGGCATCGCTAGAAAGGGAAAAAATATAAAAATAATTATACAGACAGAAAAAAACACAAAAAAATGAGTGAAATAAAACTAGCTGAAAATTGCAGAAACATTAAAATACATCACCATCATCAACTTGGAAACGAAAAAACACAAACATTAGAAAGAAGTGGAAAATACCCAAAATGACCCCATCATTAAGTCAAAAGGGTAAAAAAAAAAAAAAAAAAAAAAAAAAAAAAAAAGGGGGTGAATGGGGTGGGTAGTATCCCAAAATGGAAAAACAAAAGAGCAAATGCTAGCAACAAAGAACAAAAAATTGTTAGAACAAAGAGCAAAAGAATGAGAGTAAAGACCAAATGAGTTGGGAAAAAGGTAATTAAATAAGAAATAAATATTATGAGCAAAAGAATAGGGAGAGTGTAAGAGTAAAGAGTAAATGCACAGGAAAAGAGTATGAGTAAAGAAAAAGAGTAAAAGTTATCAACAAAGAGGGACTAAAAGCTTTAAAACTATACAGACTGGTATTAACTGTACCATAATTGTAAACAAAATTAATGATAAATAGGTATTTAATGCTAAACACTATTGCAATTATATATAAATGACTGTACTCCTTACATAACTTAAAAAGAAGTACTGCAAAGTTAGTTCCATTACCAACATGCTATCAAAAGCTAGGAAAGGCAGGCACTGAAACATAGGGTGAACTGAGCAATGTGCGAGAAACTTCAGGTTATTCCCAAGCTATCACAGGGCATTCATCCATCTATCAATCTATCCATAGATAAACACTTTAATCCCACATGGCGTAGCCACAAATGAACTCCAAGCCACCCTGTCCTCCACCATCATGCTGCCCTCTCCAGCTCACTCCTTCCTCTCTCATTTACTTCACCCCATCTCATCCTTGATATCCTCCATCCCCCTGGAGTAAAAAAGTGCTATATCAATAAAGGTCCAAATCTCAACCACTAAAGACCTAAAATTACTGATGACCTCATGGGTGACTTACGAAAGAGACCATTTTCACCATAAGGCCACCATTCACCGGACCTATTTTACCTGAGCATTTATTATTGGTAGTGTACTCACAATCAGCCCAATGACTGCCTGCTGAAGTTTCTTGCACATTTCTCAGAACTTCATGTAATACCATACATTACCAATAGGGAACAATATGCATATACTACATGCATTCAAAGTGATTACCAAAATACTGTAAACACAAAATACAGTAACAGAGGAAATACAAAGCAGGTACAGTAAAAGTCCTCTCATTCAGCATCTTCGGGACCAAACAGGTGCCGAGAGCGCAGAAACTGCTGGATGACCAGGAAAACCTGCCAAAAAGTTTCTGGCAATCATGGTCGGTCATCCCAATGCAATCACAGTGTCTAGCAAGTATTACTGGTCAACCCTAAGCACTAAATCGGCCCTCTGTATCTTAAGGTTGTATATAGTGGAAGAGCTCACACCGAAATCTTCCATTACCTTCTTCCTAGGAACACCCGCCTTTAATTTTTTCAATAATTCAATCTTCTTGGTGATAGTCAGTGCTTTATGGGTGCATTTTTTCATAACACCAATAGGCTTTCCACTAGCAGAGGCCATTGTGCAACAAGACACTCACGAGTCATGATGGCTGATGGTGCATGCAGTGTTGTCAAGCAGAAATCTTCAAAAGCACTAAGCTCCACATTAAGATGCACTAAACTATTGGTGAACTGTTTAAACTTTCATGCTAAATTGGCCTTCAAAATGTGCTAGATATAAAAGAAAATCTAATATTTATTGGTGATTAATTATTATGAAAAGTGCAAAATTATTATGAAAAGCGTTAGTTCTAGCGCCAACAGTGCCAAATTGGCCAATCGGCTCAGCATATGTGCCGGAAGAGCAGAGAACTTTCGTAATGGGACTATTTATTAAAACTGCCGAAAGACCAGAAATACCGTAAGACCAGATGCCGAATGAGAGGACTTTTATTGTCCATGCACTTTCATTTAACCCACTGAGCTGGGAATGTCTTCTGCATTTTATTCTTTCCATCTCTGATGACTTTATTCAGCTTTGTGCAGACTTTTTAAACTGGAAGGGTTAGACATAGCTTCACTGACCCTTTCAGTACGAGGTCTTTCCTAAGTTAAATAAAATCACCTAAAACTGAAAGAACAGACTAGGTACAACATCTGATTCAAAGGGTTATTTTGTTTTTTATGGTATGAGCTGGCAAAATGCTACCCTATGATAAATTAATGAAACAACTTTTTATAAGTGACACAGAAGGCTTTGTAGCACTGTTATATTAATACTGTAGTTAATTTAGCACATCCCACAACACCACTTTTCTGTGATTTTCTGTACATCATTTCATCAGCCTAGTTTGCATTCACATATTTGAGGATACTGAAGTATAGTGTGCAAAATCATACTACAAAAAGAAGAGGTGACTTTCCACTCACCTAAATGCTATTTATATCATTTTAATATCAACACTGCAAGATCATGCTGATTTCATATGTGCGATGTGTTGAGGAGAGCATGTGGAGACAGGTATGAAAGAACTGATCCTGCTGGTGAGTCTCTTGAGTGTGTGGAAGAGTTTTGTTATTTGGGAGACATGTTATGTGCTGGAGGTGGGGCTAGAGCTGGCTTTGTGGCTAGAGTGATCAGTAGTTGGAAGAAGTTCAGGGAGCTACTGCCTCTCCAGACAATTGGGGCTCTCCCTCCATGCTAAGGGATCTTTGCATGTGGCATGTGTTAAGAGTATAGCCTAATGCTGTACGATAGTGAAACCTGGGCAGTAAAGGAAGAGGATATTCGCAGGCTCAAACGTACTATGATTAAGTGAATGTGCACTGAATCCCTAAGTGCGAGGCCTGGAATGTCTAGGTTTACGATGGAAGAGTTGAGAGGTAGGATGGGACTGGAGTGTACTGATGTTGCAATGAGGAAAGGTAGACTGAGATGGTCTGGGAATGTGGAGAAGATGAGGGATGAAAATTGGGAGCAGAAAGTGAGAAGTGTTAACGTTAGGGGTAGGACTGAGAAAGCTAGACCAAAAAAAGACCTGGAATGAAGTCACTGAGCAGGACCTTAGGGATAAGGGACTGAATAGGGAAGCTGCCAAAGGTTGAGCAGCACAGAGAACTACCATTAGGTGACCAAGGCTGACGCATGCAAGTTGGAGCCTTTAAAGACTACCAGTTTGCACATAAGAAGCTATTGAGGTACCATGTGCAAATAAATAACTAAAGAAGAGGTGCTACAAAGCCTCCTATACGACCTAGAATACAGCCTTTAAAGTGATGCACATGCTTCTAGTTAATGGAAAAAATAAATAAATAAAGGGGGGAGGGGGCATCACTGCTAATTCATGGCAAAGCACAAGACCAATTCCTGTGAAAATTGGAGTTAATTCATCAGCAACTCAACAATATGATAACACACTGCAAAATTTCAACAACAGATAATGACTGTTGTAATAATAGCATATGATACGCAATTACGTGAATCACTCCTCAGCACAGATCTGAGTTGTGATACAAAAAATTAAAATTTCAGATGTTACTGTACATTAGGGGAAAGTGATAAATTGGTTTTAAAGGTAGCAAAGGAATTCTGATAGAACTTTTTCTGTATTTTACTGAGGAAATAAACTGCAAAAGGGAACACAGGAAAATCTATATTTTTCCTGTACGCCAGGAATCCATTTACTATGCTGGGTGGTAACCACATAACCAAATTATGGCGCCTGGTGGTTTAGTGAGTAATTATGGTGCTCCAGTTGGATTAAGGCAGTGAAGGTTTATATCCAATGGGTGGTTGGGGTTTACTGCTCACATTATACCATTCAGGATGAGTGAGGCCGGTCACTGTCATCTTAAAAGTCAGGACCAACTTGCCTAGCCCAGGGCTCCTACGCTCCTCATGCGGCAATGTAGGATTGGACAATGGATGGATGGATGAACAAGGATCTGTGCTTATTTCCTCATTATGCCTTTATTGTGAATAGTGAGCATCTAGCCATCATCCAATCCATTATTGCCCCATTAAGAGCACTGGGGTCCAGGGCTAGGCTACTAAGTTATGACAGCCAAGTAACCAGTTGCATCCTCTGAGTGGCATCACACAAGCTATATACCCCAACCAACCCTCGAATGTAGACCTCTATAGGCTATGTCCGGTTGAAGCACTTTGCCATCTGCTGAAACAACTTTATACAAGGAACATATGTAGTTAATAATGTCATGTTTAGTGCTCTATCACAGAATAGAGACAGTGTGAGAAGCTTATTGTGTAACTGTGGGATGAGGGGGGGGGCAACTAATTTGTTCACTGTAACTTGGGAGAGATTTTCATCTTTTTGCAGCCTATTTTATGTAGTTCAATCGCATAATCAGACAAAATTACTGCTAT
>JAGKTI010029259.1:0-12707 GCA_018397915.1 Birgus latro | reverse complement strand
ATCTTCGATAGCGGGGAAAAGCTATCTTCTTAGCCCGTATTGCCAACACTGCATTCCTCATTCCACCAGGGGACAGGTCGAGAGCGATACATGCCAGAGGTTTTTGGGATAGTTTGAAGGGCAGCAGAATGCAAAGTAGAGGTGAAAAAGAAAACGGCTTCATCTATAGTTGGAAATTCCTCTACAGAGAAATTGATAGATGCCAAAGCAGAGGAAAGTGACCAGTCCACCTTATCTAACCTCCACCTCGGTAAGCGAGAACAAGGACCAGATACCGATGATGTAAGAAGGACGGGGAAATGGTCACTCCCATGCAAACTCTCCATGACCTCCCAAGTGAAATTCTGGACGCAGTTGGGCGAACAAACAGTGAGGTCGATGGCAGTAAAGGAACTTGTTTGGGGATGAAAATGCTTAAATACCCCAGTATTGATTAATGCAAGGTCTCAAGTCTCCAGTAGTGATGCCAACAAATCCCCCAGTTGGTTAGTAAGGCAATCACCCCCACATCTGATGGCGACAGTTAAAGTCCCCCAAGAGTAGAAAGGGTGAAGGTAATTGACGACTAAGGAGTTCCAGCTCGTCCCTGTTGACTGTTGTGTTGGGTGGTATATATATGGAACATACTGTATAATAACGGCTAAGGAAAACCAGAACAGCAATAACCTGTAGATGGGGGTAAGATTCAGATGGATGAAAGGGGTGTCATTGTGTATGAGGATGGCTACACCACCACTACATACCTGTCCAGGAAGAGGTACTGAATAAAATACATGGTAACCAGGAGGACTAGAGGGAGAAGAATCTCCAGCCATTGTCTCTTGAAGGCAAACACACACAGGGGAATACCTTACCAGAAGCCAACGGAGTTCCTCCCAATTGGCACGTAGGCCACGATAGTTTCACTGGATGATAGTAGCCATTAAAACTATTAAAAAGTGGGGTAAAAACATAAAAACACATAAAAGAACTAAAAAGATGAAGGAATATGGAGGAACTATTTTCAGAGAAGTAAGGGTCACTTAGTGGATATTACTGAGCGACCCTAGGAGACAGCCTTCTTAGGAGGGCGGCCACGTCCACTAGGGGGTAATTCACGGGCAGCACTGCGAGCAGAGCGAGGCCCTGTGCCCTGCGAAGTGGTAGAAGACTTCACTGTTCTCGACGATGCCCAGCAGAAGAGGAATTGTTATTCATACCTCTGTCCAACGCCCCCAACGACCCAGGGGGACGAGTAGTAGGGGTTGGGGTCCTGGCCTCCGAACTTTGAGGGGGCAGGACAGAATCCTCAGAGGCAACCGAAGGAGAATTTTCTGATGCCCCAGAGGAGGAGGCGCCACACTCAACGTCACGCAGTTGCAAAGCCCATTGTGTGCACATTTTTCAACATTCGTGGGTGATTTTGGGTAGGCATATGTGGGAGACCTTCCTCCACCTGCCGTCAAGCGGGGATGCTTCCTGGACCCACCGAACCCCCCTCCCCCCTTCCCCCTCACACTGGGCAATTCACCTGTTAGCACTAACCTAGCCAGTAAAGGTATGTTGCCTCACGGTCTCTCCAATGACGAAATCCATGATGAAAGTGATTCCTGAGGTGGAGGACAAAGAAACAAAGAAGAAAAAGGTACAAACAAACAGAAGTGATGAGGTGGTAATGTCGTAAAGGAAGGTGCCATATACTGGGGTTTTGGGTTAGTGAACATTGCTTATAAACGCCTATATTATTGTGTAAAAACCAATATAGACTTGTACTACACATAAATTCGTACTAAATAAATGAAATAAATACGTAATTTAAAGTGGCTTGAATTAGTTAACCCTTCCATAGTTCTTTTTCTTTAGCCAGGTACCCTGAAAAAGAAGGAAAACGTAAGGTTGAGTGACACCTGTATCAACATTCTTTTACCTCAGGATCGCGATTGCTTTATGAATTTTCGATGTTTCTCACCAAAAGCGAAGGTTTCAGCCAAAAAACAAAAAGTCGAAAATCGGTCGGGATCTGGGGGTAGGCTGTGTAAAAAACCGGTCGGAACTGGATGGGTTAAAGGAGACAGGGCTATACTGCAAGCTGTGTTTAGTGTTGTCATAGTTATGTTTTAGGGCTTGCTGTCTACATCTGTTTTCATTTTACCTATGATTTTTAGTTGTATAATTGTTGTATAGTAGTTTTCCCCATTTTTATACTCATTCTTTTAAATTATCGTCTTTCATACCTCACTCATCAAAGTGCTGAATGACCTCTCAGGTCCCAGTGCTTGGCCTTCGGCCTAAACTTCATATTCCATTCCATTCCATTCCTCTGCCCCAGCATCCTGCTGGATCTGGGAGGTGTTTCTGTCGGGTTGGTGTAGCTCTGGGATTGGCCCCAGACGAAACGGTGCCGGCATCTTATGCCAAGTATTTGGTACCGAAATCTGCTGTGGGTGGGTCAGTACTAGATACTGACATTTTTTTATTTGCACAATGCCATTGTTTCAGACTGTTGTCGGGAACCTAAAATCTGTTCCTAGGGCGATGGATGCCTCCTTGTTGAGGTGTCCTCCAGAGAAGAGAGCTCAAGATTATTGAATAAGGCCTCTGCCTCTGGTGCAGCTGTTACCTGTGTTCCTTACAATTTATTTAATCGATGTAAGGGTGTATCTTTTTTGTGACCTCCTTCGATACTAAGAGCACGGTTGTTGGAGGAACTTTGTTCTTCTGGTGTGGTAACTGTTGAGTGCCTGCACAAGAAAATGGAGGGTATCTTGACCCTGACACCGACCTTATTCCTGACATTTGATAGGCTAACGTTGCCTACACCAGTTAAATTATATTGGCTGTCATTTCTTGTTAAGCCATACGTGCCGACCACAAAGCGATGTTTCCACTGTCAGGAGTATGGTCATGTTAGTCGACTTTGCCATCGTGTACCGGCCTTCGTGGTGTCTGTGTCTCCTGTGGCGGACCAAGCTTTACCTGCGATTGTACAGGACCCCTTAAATGCTATCAATGTGGGGGTCCTCATGCTGTCTCTTCTAAAAACTGTCCAGGATACTGCTATGAAAAGGAGATTTTGTCAATTGGTACACGTGAGACGGTTTCTTTTCCTGAAGCAAAAAAGGAGAGCCGAGTCTCTCGTCTTTCAGCTAGGGGTTACTTTTTCTTCTGTCCATTCTGGAACGCCAGTGCGTCGCCGTGTATCTCAGGCAGCTTCGACCCATTCAAGAACCCATTTCTTCAACTCATGATTTTCAGGATGCTGTCCCCATTGTTAGCCCCGCTGCAGGGGGTCACCTTGACGTGGTGGAGGGGCTTGAAATGTGGCTGGTAGTGCCACCTACTTTGGAGAATTGCGTACCTTTGTAGGGTTCGGTATTTGTCAGCCTCGTCGACCAAGCACCCCCTACACCACTGGTTGAGGAGGCCTGCTGGTGATGTTAGTCCCTGCCCATTTGTCATCTAAGGCGGGACTGTTGCCTCCCCATGTGTTTGCTGTGTGTGGCGTCCCATAATGCTGGGATACGGGAGACCTGAGGGTTGAGTAATACTGTACTGTGTGCCCTGCAGCTAGCAGTACACCTCTTTGGTCCCTGATTCTGGCTAGATGGGAGGCCTGGTTGGGCCCAACCGGGTCAATTGGCTGATTATGTGTTGGCTAAGGTCAAGTGGGCACTGGGGGGGCCTGGTGGCTCCTATCGTCCTGGAGTCACACTTGCCAGGGTCCCCCGGTGGTTACCCGTGTATTCTCTCCCACTATCTCTGGGTCGCCAGTAGTATTCAACCTGGAACACGACCTCCCCTTCTCGGGCTCCATGGTGGGTGGCAGCGTGGGGGAATGAAGTTTTTAGAGTCTATATATGCCATTGCCTTATGATTCCAACTCTGTCTTTATTCCTGATGACCCGGCACCCGTTCCTGGCTCCTCTCACATCGTTTCCTCGGGTGAGGGCCCCGGTGCCTCCCTGTCCTGCTTCTCTTGTGCTACCCTGGAACCTTACCAGCCTGGTTCTGGCTCTAGGTACAAGGATAAGGCCAAGTATAAAGGATATAGCCAGTTGGAGAAGTCACTTGGAGCTACTCGCGAGGTTGTTCCAGGAGTTTTTGAATAAATCGATTTTGTAAAGTACTATGTCATCCGTACGTAGGAGGGACAACCAGTCACTAACCTTGGTATTTTTGATGTGCATCGCGAGATTGTGGCTACTTGTGGGAGGGAGCGGAAGATGTCTGCTTAGGGGGATGGGAGCCTTCTGGTAGAGGTTGCATCACATGAGGAGGGTTCCCGTCTTGCTGGTAAATCCAATGTACCTTGTGCAAAGTTCGCTTGTGTTCCTCATGTGACTTTCAGTCAATGTCATGGGGTTGTGTTTTCCCTGGGTTTACTCCGTTACTCGGAAGAGAAGCTGCTTGAAGAACTAAAGGTCCAGAAGGTCGTTAAAGTGGAGAGATTCCAGAAGAAAATTGATGGTATTCTCACTCCGACCCCATCCTCGTTGCTGACCTTTGGGTGCACCGTTCTCCATTCCTCCATCAGAGTTGCTTGGCTCTCCCTTAATGTCAAATCTTTCGTCCCGAATCCACAACGCTGCTACCACTGTCAAATGTATGGGCATGTTGGCCGTGTCTGCCGCCGTTTGCAACAGGGCCTCCCAGCAGTGTGTCAATTGTGGTGGTTCAACACATGCAGGTCAGGACTGCCCTGGGCCTGTTTGTTGTGTCCACTGTGGTGAGGCGCATCCTACTTCTTCCAATGACTGTGCCCGGTTTTGGCTGGAAAAGGAGATGGTTCTCATCCATAATCGGGATAAGGTGAGTTTTGCTGAGGCCTGGAGTAGAGCCATGTTATCAATTTTCCGTAATGGGCCTTCCTATGCATCGGTTTTATCCCGCAGTAATCGTCCACGTTGTGCTGTCCAACAGTAGATCCAAGTTCCACCTTTTGTGTCTGCATCCACTGATTTGGTACCTAAGGATCAGCTTTCTCCCCCTCTTGAGACGGTAGTCTCTACAGGCCAGGTCTCAGCCTCTCCACCTCAGTTGTCCACTGGTAATAATGGTGCACACATTCCTTCCTCTAAACGCCATCGTTGTTCCTCTTAGTCTCTGATTACAGAAGATCCCTCAAGCAAGATTTTACTCGTAGATTCCTCATCTCCTGATGTTTGTCCTTCTGTGCGCGAACCGTCGGACCTTGTCTCTGGGTCCCGGAGGGCTCATCAGGCATCAATTGAGTCTGGCGCCTCCTCCTCAGGGGCATCGAATAATTCTCCTTCGGTTGCCTCTGAGGATTCTGTCCTGCTCCCTCCAAGTTCGGAGGCCAGGACCCCAACCCATACTATTCGTCCTCCCGGATCGTTGGGGACGTTGGACAGGTTTATGAATAACAATTCCTCTTCTGCTGGGCATCGTCAAGTAACAGTGAAGTCTTCTACCACTTTGCAGGGCCCAGGTCCTAACTCTGCTCAGAGTGCTGGCTGTCAATTGCCCCCTAGTGGATGTGCCCACCCTGCTAAGAAGGCTATCTCCCAGGGTCGCTTGGTAATCTCCACTAAGTGACCCTTCCTTCTCTGTAAATAGTTCCTCCATATTCCCTCATCTTTTTGAATCTTTTATGTGTTTTTATGTTTTTGCCCCACATTTTAAATAGTTTTATGGCTACTCTCATCCAATGGAACTCTCGTGGCATACGTTCCAATTGGGAGGAACTCCATTGGCTTGTGGTAAGGTATTCCCCAGTGTGTGTTTGCTTTCAGGACACAATGGTTGGAAATTCTACTCCTTCCAGTCCTCCTGGTTACCATGTAATTTATTCTGATCCTCTTCCTGGACAGGGACGTAGTGAGGGTGTAGCCATCCTCCTACGATATGACATCCCTTTCACCCGTCCAAATCATACCACGTCTTTACAGATTATTGCTGCTCGGGTTTTCCTTCACCGTCATTATACAGTATGTTCCATATATTTACCACCCAACACAACAGTCAGCAGGGACAAGCTGAAACTCCTTATTCGTCAATTACCTTCTCCCTTTCTACTCTTGGGGGACTTTAATTGTCGCCATCCAATGTGGGGTGAATTCCTTACTAACCAATGAGGGGTTTTGTTAGCATCACTACCGGAGACTGGAGACCTTGCATTAATAAATACTTGGGCATTTACACATTTCCATCCCCAAACAAGTTCCTTTACTACCATCGACCTCTCTGTTTGCTCACCCGACTGCGTCCTGGATTTCACCTGGGAGGTTATGGAGAGTTTGCATGGGAGTGACTACTTCCTTGTCCTCCTTACATCGTTGGTTCCTGGTCCTTGTTCCCTCTTACCGAGGTGGAGGTTGGATAGGGAGGACTGGTCACATTTCTCTGCTTTGGCATCTACCGATTTCTCTGCAGAAGAATTTCCAACTATGGATAAGAACGTCCCATTTTTCACCTCCACTTTGCATTCTGCTGCCTTTCAGGCTATCGCAAAAACTCTGGCATGTATCGCTCTCGATCTGTCCCCTGGTGGAATGAGGAATGCAGCATTGCCATACGGGCTAAGAAGGTAGCTTTTTCCCACTGTCGAAGATGCAGAACTGAGCATAATCTCATTGAGTTCAGGAGGGCGAGGGCTGAGGCTCATCGGGTGCTTAAGAAAACTAGGCGGGAATCTTGGAAAGCATTTGTTTCTTCAGTTATCTCTTGGACGCCAGTGTCTCAGCTGTGGAAGAGGGTCAGAAAAATCTCGAGAAAATTTACTCCAACAAAGTCCTCTGTGTTGAAGCTTAATGGCGGTCCTGTCGGTGACCCCGTGATTGTGGCTGATATTATGGCATCTGCATTTGGAGCAGTCTACCGCAGGGACGCTGCCACTTCAACATTTACTAGACACAGAGAGCTGGAGGAAGCTAAGGTGATGGACTTCTGTTTGGAGAATGGGAAAACTTAAAATCTCCCATTCTCTTCTCGCGAGCTACAGTTTGCCCTTTTCCTTTGTCATCACATGTCTCCGGGGCCCGATGATATACCTTATGCGATGCTCCGGCACTTGGATGATGATGCACTGTGTTCTCTCCTCAACTTTTTTAATAGAATTTGGAGGGACTCTTCTTTACCCACCTTTTGGCATGAGGCTATTTTATTGCCATTCCAAAAGCCAGGGAAAGCTGGGTATAGTCCTCTTGAATATAGGCCTATTGCCTTGATGTCTTGTATTTGTAAACTGTTTGAAAAAAATGGTTAATACTCACCTTATAATTTTCCTTGAATGGGGTTAGTGCCTTTCTAATCGTCAGTCTGGTTTTAGAAAGTATCTACAACCTATGCGCTGGTACATCTTGAGGCAGCAGGCTGTGCTGCCTTTCCTAGGATGCAGCACCTAGTATGCATTTTCTTTAATCTAGAAAAGCCTTACAACACAACATGGAGATTTGGGATATGCAAGGAACTACATTCTACAGGATTACGTGGAAGGCTGCCCTGTTTCTAATCGATTTTCTTCCTGATCGTAAATTAAAGGTTCGAGTTGGTGCCACCTTGTCTCCTGCATACCATCAGGAAGAAGGGATACCTCAAGGAAGTGTGTTCAGCGTGACTCTTTTTGCAATTGCGTTGAATGGTATTGCAGCATCAGTTCCAGAAAGGGCATCTGCTTCTCCATATGTTGATGATTTAACAGTATGGTTTGCTGCATCCCGAATTTCTGTGGCTGAGCGTAGAATGCAGCTTGCTCTGCACAGGGTCTCACACTGGGCTACCATGCATGGCTTCTGTTTCTCACCAACTAAAACAGTGGCCTTACATTTTAGTCACTCGAAAGGTGTGCATCCGGACCCAGACCTCCAATTGTACAGCCAGAGGGTGCGAGTTGTGGATGAGGCAAGGTTTCTTGGCCTTATTTTTGATAGGAGGTTGACATGGGTCCCTCATATCTGCTCTTTACGTCAGTCATGTCACCGAGCCCTTTCTCTCCTGTGGACCTTGTCTCATCTGTCATAGAGCGCCGACAGAACTACCCTGCTATGCCTCTATTGTACCTTAGTGAGGGGCAAACTGGACTATGGGTGTGAGGTGTACTCACCTGCTACTGAGGCATGGCTGCGACCATTAAATTCGGTCCATCATGCTGGGATCCGTCTGTCAACTGGGCCTTTCCGCTCGTCACCGATACCTAGTCTGTTTGTTTTTGTGAATGAGCCACCTTTGGATATCCGTCGACTGTCCTTACTCGTATGGTCTTGGCACCGCCTCCACTGTCTTCCCAACTCTCTGTGTAGTACAGCTATCTCTGAGACTGCTCTTCACTCCTTTTATGACACCCAGCCTCACTATCCCCACGCATTTGGGTACAGAGTAAGGGGTGCCATGGAAGAGTTGCGTATTCCCTCCTCCCCCGTTTGTCCAGTGCGTTTTTCCCGAGTGGCTCCATGGCTTCTTCCAGAGGTTCAACCGTGTGTTTACTTCCCTGAGAGAAAGATCTCCCTTTCCTCACTGGCGGCTCTCTCTTATTTTTTAGAACATGCCACTACCCACAGTGACTCGATCCCTGTGTATATGGATAGGTCCAAATCCCATTCTGGGACTAGGTTTGGCGTCATTCTTAATTATTTTAGCCGTTGTAGGAGTCTCCCTCCTTCCGCATCTATTTCTTACTGCTAAACTTACTGCTATTTTAGTTGCAGTTGAATTGATGTTTAGTTTACTTTCATCTTCTTTTACCATTTTTAGTGACTCTGCCAGTGCTTTGCAAGTTTTGTCTTGTACCTCCTCATCTCATCCCCTAGTCTTGGCTATCCTAGAGTGGCTCTACTATTTGCATCGGCGTGAGTACTCTTTAAAGGTGTGTTGGGTCCCTGCCCATGTGGGGGTTGTGGGCAATGAGCGAGCTGACTCCTTGGCGAAAGCTGCTGCATCATCTGCCCATTCTCTCCTCACTAACATGTCCCGTTTGAGGATCTCCGTGCAGCCACAATGGTGGCTGTGCGTTCTTGTTGGCAGAGGAGGTAGGATGCCATTGGGTCTAACAAGCTTCGCAGTATTCGTCAAGACCTGGGTGATGGAGGGTGTGTGGGAATGTCCCGCCATTGGGAGACGGCCTTGGCCCGCTTCCGGATTGGCCACACTAGACTGTCCCATGGCACCCCCCCTCCCTATTGCGATGACTGCCTCATTCCTTTGGTGGTATGGCACATCCTTGTGGAGTGCCCCAGTCTGGGGGACCTTAGTTGGCGGTACATTTCAGGGTGCCTGACCGGTGATGGGTCCTACCATCTCTCCTTGGTGCTTGGGGAGGAGGTTTGTGCTGCAGAAGGAGGCACATTCTCTTTTTTACTTCATGCTGGCCTACTAAGAAAGCCATAGCATTCAACTCGCTTTAATGGTGTTCTTATAACTTTCTTTATGGTGTTTGTAGCTTATCCTTGTCTTTTAGTTTTGGAGTGTTCTGTGTCTCCTTTTTTTATGGATTTTACATTATGCTGACTTTTTTTTTTCCCGGTTTGTGTTTGACGACATATGACCCTTGCTGTTGCATCGCCAAGTCAATTTTCTTCATTCATTCATTCATTCCCCATGGTTAGTACTGTTCGTGAGAATTATGTCTGCCTGACCGCTACTTCGAGTGTTTCCACCCCCACTTCTGTGGTTGATAGCTTGCACACTTCTATGGTGGTGGCAGATGTCCACGTTGACCGGACTCCTTCTCCTGTCTTACCCAGTATGCCCAAGGCTCCCTTTGTACTTGGCAAACGTTACCATTGTTCATCAGAGTCCTCTCAGCATGGAGACTGGCCACCTAATGTCTCTCGTGTCGAACCTTGCATTGGCACCTCTCCTATTCCCTCTGCTCAGCAGGTTCAGGCATCTAGCCGTGTAATAGCTGAAGCTGATGGTTCACCTCTGGTCCGGTTCCCACCTGGGGATGTTCCTGGACAGCTCGTTGGTGCTTCACATCTGAAGCATAGGGTGGCCTCCTCAGATAATTTGAGTCCTGTGGCCTCTCCTTCCACTTCTGGGGATTCTGGTGGGGGCATTGGCCGTCTTAGATCTCCAAAGGCGGCCCCCAAGCCACCTCCCAAAAAAACTGAATTCCCACTCCAAGAAGGAGTGTTGTACATCTTACTTCCTGGTCTTCACGTTTGCCTTCGGATGTTCGACAGAGGGTGAGGGTTTCTGATACTG
This sequence comes from Birgus latro, assembly GCA_018397915.1. Taxonomy (NCBI): domain Eukaryota; kingdom Metazoa; phylum Arthropoda; class Malacostraca; order Decapoda; family Coenobitidae; genus Birgus; species Birgus latro. The sequence continues at coordinate 2,567 of JAGKTI010029259.1, read as the reverse complement.
GGCAGGCTCCTCCAAAGGGCTTTCATAAGCATCAATTCAAACCAGCTCGCTTGTCAGGTGTACAGTCCCGCACTTAATCATCGTCCCTCCACTATGGGTTCTATCATCAGTCCAATCATTGGGGTTTATGTGCTAACTATGAGAAACTGTGTCATCTTGTTTCTCAGTTTACTCACCTGTGCATTTGGATCCAGAAGACCATGGTTGGTGATGCTGTCCCTTCCGGTCTTTCTGGCTATTATACCTTTTATTCTGATCCTATGCCGGGCCAAGGTCATCATGGAGGTGCTGCTAACTTCCCTGGCCAGGATATTCCATACAGTCATCTGGACATCTCCACTCCACTGAAAGCTGTTGCTGTCTGGATGTTTTTACGTCAGCAGTAAACAGCTTGGAGTCTTTACCCTCCTCCTAATGCTACTGTTGAAAGGGCCAATCTGGAGCGCCTTATTTGTGGCCTTCCTTCTCCCTTTCTGTTACTAGGAGATATGAATAGTCACCATCTACTGTGGGGAAACAGTGTGGCCAACCTTCGAGGTGTCATGCTGGCGTATTTAGTGGAAGAAAAGGAGTTAGGTATTTTCATTTCTGATAAAATTACTTATTTCCATGGCCAGACTGGAACTTTTACTGAAACTGATTTGTCCTTACACTCAGCTGATGCTGTTTTTTATTTTACCTGGGATGTGTTGCCAGAACTTTATGGAAGCGATCATTTTCTGTTACCCTTAACTGATAGTACAGGTGGACTTCAGCCACGTTGTCCTCGCTGGCTTCTGGATATGGCTGCCTGGCCACGTTTCAGGGAGTTAAGTTCCACTTCCCTTTCTGTCAGTGAGTGGCTGTCTTACTGAGGCAATGTCATATTTCAGTGACTTGTTGCACTCAGGAGCCCTTTTATCTATTCCAAGAACGAGGGGTCAATTTCCTAAAATGTCCGGCTCCTCGGTGGAACTTTAAGACCGGTTCCGCAGTGAGAGCCAAACGAGTCACCTTATCTCAACTTCGTCATCACCGGGTGGATCCTCAGTACTTGGTGGCATTTCAGAGGGCAAAAGCTCTTATGAAGCGGGTTTTAAGCGAGGCCAGGCATTCATCATGAAAGGGTTATGTTTCCTTCATCAATTCGATGACTTCCATCACTCAGCTGTGGAACCGAATAAGGGAAATTTCAGGAAAATTTTCTGATCCTCACCTCCTCTTTTATCTGCAGTAGGTGGAACTGTGGCTGATCCTTTCGTTGTTGCAGAGTTCCCTGTCGATCATTTTGCCAGTTTGTCACAGAAGGATGCAGATTACGGCTTTGGGTTGCGACCGTCGGCACCTAGAGTCTCGTGGTCTCAGTTTTGCCTCTTCTGGGATAGAGTCTTACAATGTTTCCTTTTCTATTTCTGAACTCCAGGTAGCTCTGTTGCAGTGCCATGATTCCTTTCCTGGTTATTATGATATTACTTATGCCCTTTTATGTCACCCGTCTGATAAGTCCCTTTTGTTTTTGTTCTGGGGAGTTTTTGGCTTGTTGGGGGTGTTGCTGTGGTTATCCCCATCCCCAAACGAGGTAAGGACCACCTGCAGGCGACGAATTATCGGCCTATTTCTCTGACTTGTTGTATATGTAAAGTTCTAGAAAAGGTAGTTAGTGCTAGGATTGTGTGGTTCATGGAGAAAAGTGACTTCTTATCCCCTGCCAAGTATGGTTTTCAAAATTGCGATCAACCTCTGGTGCACTACTGTCCTTGGAATCTTCTTTCTATGAGACTTTCTCCACTAACCAACACCAGGTCACAGTCTTCTTCGATCTGGAGAAGACATTTGACACTGCCTGGCTTCATGGCATTTTACTTTCTCTTCATGAATTTGGTCTTTGTGGGCTCTTGTTTATTTTTATTCAGCAGTTTTTATCTAACCGTTTTTTAAGGTTCCGGGTGGGAGGAGTGCTTTCTAATCCCCGTGAACTAAAAGATGGAGTACCACAAGGGAGAATCCTTAGTGTTACTGTCTTTACTGTGGCCATCAACAGTGTAATCAGTGTACTTCCTGATGGTTTACAAGGCCCACTATATGTCAATGACCTCCCAATTTCCTTCTCTGCATCTAGAATGTCTCTGATAAAGAGGAAGTTGCAGCTGGCTCTTAATAGAACTTCTGAATGGGAAAAGACTCGTGGCTTCCATTTTTTTTTTTTTAACCCCTTAACCACGGGTCGTCACTTTCGTGACGGTCGGGTGCAATGGATCATACCGCGGGATGTCACTTGAGTGACCGCGGGATGTCACTTGAGTGACTCTGTGTTAATTTTAATTCCCCCATGTTTTCAGGTGGAGACTTGTATCACCTACCAACACTGCCAATGTCCAACAATAATCAGAGCTGCTAATATCATCAGTACTCCCATCCACTGTTGACAATTTAGCCATTTTCCCCCATTCTTGACTCCCCTCCAAACCTCCCCTCCATTATCCTCTCGTGTTGTCTGTTCAACCGCTCTGCTCTAAGTAAATCTTCTCTGGATTTTTCCATTGTTTTTTTATCCATTGAAATGAGCCCTATGCTCTATTCTTACACAA
>JAGKTI010029258.1:0-12707 GCA_018397915.1 Birgus latro | reverse complement strand
ACTACCACCACCACCACCACCACCACCGCCACTACTACTACTACTACGTCCCTTCGGTACGGTACAAGAGAGATATTCATATCTGATACACTCGTCTATCGGTAACAGAAATTTAAAAACAAAAATCATCAAACAATTAATTAAGACACTTTCTATAGCACATTCACTCTAACCTGGCAAAGCTATCTAACCCCTCTCAGCTTAGATGGCCAAGGTCCGTATTCCCGTCGGTTAAGGAAGCCCCCTTATTTTGCTTATTATACCTTCCTGTCCACTTCTGTGTTATGTAAGTCATTCTATCATCATGCTATCCATGAATAACTTATAAAAGGATATTAACCAGTCATATCCAAAAATAAATCGTTAAGGAAGAGGTGTTAGGGAGCTACCTTACCTGACGAGAATATTATGGGATTATTTTTTATCAATGGATTATATTTATTTATTTATTTATTTATAGAAGTAGTAATAGTAGTAGTAGTAGTCTCGATGAACGTAGTTTATCGTTGTTCACCTCTGCTGCCAATGTGGATGAACGTAGTAGCCAAGGGGTTTGATTAGATGGAGAGGAGGTATGTGTATCATAGATTAGGCGTCCCCTCTATCACCAGTGGAGTGTAACGTGGGCTGCTGCTAGTAAAATTGTGCATCGTTGAGTGGGGTGAATAGGTAGATCTCTCTGACCTTCCCTCTCTGTGTATCGTAAGCGAGGTGAACTACAGAGCACTCTTGGGTTACGGAGCTTATCGTACATAGTTATAGCAAAATGTGACTGACAGTGTACCGTACCGTGACTTGGGGGTAGGATGCAGTGTCTGGTAGATTTCCATGGTTAGTTTCCATGACGTCAGGCAACTGGCTCAGTCTGGTTAAACTGCTCGCATCATTAAATTCTTGTATCGTCTTGACTAAAAGATTGAGATACATCATGTGTTAAGGCAAGCTTGATGGTCTGGAACAACAGAATTGTGGATATACACTTGGGGACAGGTTTCCTTGATACACCTCGCTATGAGCGAACGAATCCTGGCGTACCCTTAAGCCCGGTTCACACGAGCAAAATCACGTTAGTTTTTTGCCAGAATTTGCTTCCCGGTAGAAATTCCGGAAGCTTTTTTTTGCCGGTATGGAGAGACCGACATGTCGGTCGTTTTTTGCCGGAATCGGAAGGAAGTTGTCGGGCCGATTTAAATGGGAGCATCGAACAAGGCAAAGCCCTGGGAACGAAGACGAATACGATATCATGTGAGTTTACATAGTATAGTACTACCACCATTTCGACTTCATCACGCGTTGCCAACTTAAGTTTATCCATCATGCCTGCCGAAGTTACATAGTCCAGGGAGATGCTTGTAGCTCTATGCGAGTTGATACACGAACATAAACATATTTATGACCCAGGCGATCCACTCTACCTGACAACCAAGTTTCGGCGGCAGAATTTTATGAATGTGGCCTTTACTTTAAGGTCACAGTTTTCAGCTGTGGACTTGACTGAAGGTAAGCCTTCTCTTCATATATTTCTGTAAATAGCAATTTATAATAGCCTCAATCGTCAGCTCACTCTACATCATCCAAAATTATTCTAGCACGCCTGTACCTAACAAGAGGCACCTGGACACATCCCCGAAATCCAAAGTTAGGTCTAGTCCTGTTGCATTTAAGCTAACTCAGGTTAGGCGTGGAGAGTGATAATAATTTAAGAATTATACCTACAAAGCTATAAAAGGGTTATAATGAAGTTCATGCCTATATATGGGCTTTCCATTAAATGTTTTCCCACTGGTTTTAATGTGATTCCAGTGATCCAGACCTTCACTGCCACGATTAATATACAGTTTCTGATTGAGGCCTAGGCCTGTACCTCACTAAAATATATTTTGCAATGGTAAAATGCTTAATAAAATAAATGTACTGAAAAAACAATTGAAAATTAACCTAACCAAAGCTAACATAACGTTGAAGGGGGTGGCCTTAAACTTCATCAGTGCCCCATAAGAGAGGTGATAATTCTTACAAATTTGATAGTCACATTTCATGAAAGAGTACAGCAGGCACCGGACTGCACCGAGTGGCTCGGAAAAAAAGGTGGAAGTGAAGTGTGAGCTGTTTCCGTACCTCATGTTCCTCGCTGATGTATGTGACTTCTCTTCAGAGCCCAGCTGGTCCATGCATAGTCGGGAGAAGGTTAGTAATATAGCATCCATGGTCATACTGTCATAAGCATGTACCTACTCGCTTCAACAATTTTCCATTGTTTTCTTTACGCTGCTTCACATTGTCTTTACATTAATAGGGGTACAAGTGTGCTGTAGGCTTATTTGGAATTTGATTGATTATTTCATACAAGTGTATGTTTATGTCCTCGTTCAGTCCCTAGACATAAGCTTGGAATACAAAGTATTGAACTGCATATGCAGTACAGTATTCGTCTGAATCAGTCCCTATTCATAGCTTGGACCAAAATTGTATAATTGCATGAACAGTACTATACAGTACAGTAATGGTGTTTTTTTTTTACGCTGTCACATGGAAATTATGTTATGATTTCCTTTATTTTCATAGGCTCTGTTATTTCCACTTGTCAGGTTATGGCTTATCCTCATCAATAATATATGACATCTTTTTGCAGGTAACTGCTGCGCGAACTTTGAAGGTCGACCCAAGTGCCAACACAATAAATGTTGACCCAGACTTTCGCAGAGAGATTATGTTATGATTTGGATTACTTTGATAAGTTCTTTATCATTTTGATTTGGTCAGGGTATTACGTATGCTGCTAACTAATACCTGACTCGACTCAAGTGCCAACACCGTCAGTGTTGACTCAGACAGTGAAATATTGACTTTGCTGTTCGATGCGGTTGGTATAATAAGCTTGGACCTATCTTTTTGAATCGCATATACAACACAGTACAGTTATGTTGTGAATTAACACTTTCACAAAGAAATTATGTTATGATTTGGATTACTTTGATAGGCTCTTTATCATTTCCTTTTTTGTCGGGGTATTGCATAAGCTCATTACTAATATTTGACATCTTTCTTTGGCAGGAAGATGTCGTCGCAACTATTGAGGTTAACCCAAGGGACAACACTGTTGTTGTTGACCCAGACAGTGAAATCTCGTAAAAGCTGTCAATAATAAATGGAACTCCGTCGCCTGCAAAATCTTTTCGATCAATAGCAACTGCAGCATCTTCATCAGCAGTGCCAACTGCAGAATCTTATCCGGCACCAGCAACTGCACAGTCTTCTACGACTTCTTTGTCAAAGGGACAAGGATTGCCAGTGCCTGAGAGCTCTGTACCCAAGTTATGTACCACTCCTGACAAGAGGAAGTAATCTGCACCCGGGTCATCGAGCACCTCAGGTAAGAGGAACAAAGCACAATAGATGTCACGTGCAATCGATTCGTTAATCACTTTGGCAAATGAAACGACACCTCAGGAACCTCAGCAGCCCAAAACTGTGAGTGATTCAGTTCCAATATTTGCTGAACGTGTTCTCGTGATATTGGAGACGAACACCACTTAGCATATGTTTTAGAGGTGATGCAGCCTGCATCATGCAGGCTGCAAAGGATATAATAAAAGAATATAATAAGGAACTGTTTTTTTATGGATGTAATGTATTAATCAGCATCATCATTCAATCATGTGTTGCCCCATAGCATTACACTAGCGATATACCCCACCAATCCCTTGAGTATAAACCTGCACAGGCTCATTCCGATTGTAGCCAATAATTACCCACTAAACCACCAAGTGCCATAATATTGTTATATGGTTACCATTCAACATAGTAACTGGTTTCTTGATGTACAGGAAACCATTTCCCTTGCCACTCAATTGTCACCCGTACACAGAATCATTCATTTAATTTTCATAATAAAATACATTGTATTACAAAGTCATTTTAAATATCCATCGTTGATTCTTTACAGTCTTCTGTTAAGGAATGTATGTGGAAAACACAGAGTGGATAGGATACGATATAATGTGGTTTGTGAAATATGTGCAATGGGGAAGTGGACACCAAAATCAAAGAGAGTGTACTGAGATGGTATGGTCATGTGGAGAGAATGGTGAAAAAGGTATATCTGAGCGAATTTGAAGGAGGGAGGAGGCGAGGTAGGCCAAGGAGAAGGTCGAGAGATATTGTGGATGAGTGTGTGAGAAAGAGAGATTTGGAAGTCGGTGAGGCTAGGGAACTGACAGGATATCGAGCTGGCTGGATGAATATTGTGAGGAAAAGTGGATGATCAGAGATTCGGCACCCTTTTTTAACATGACACCACATGCAACTTTGCACATAGTGTTCAGCCATGGAACCTGCCTTTCCTGGTTGAAATATAACTTCAACCTTTCTTTTACTTCTGTAACATCGGTGGAATGGCCTCTGGCACCTATTGGAAGTCTTTCCATTACACCATGAGAGTGCTGACGCCACTGCCCTTCCTGAAGCCTTCCCTTGTCGATGATTTCTGTGTCGACTATTTCTTGATGTGCATATGAATCTCTTGAGCTTGTTCTCAAGTAGTTGTGTAAGGCTACAGCAGCAAGTGTTACATCCTTCGCTTTTGTTGGAGATGTTCTTATTAGAGTTCTGAACACCTGGAAACGGGCTGAGAGAATCTCAAATGTCTTCACTGGTGTTACTGCATGACTGGACGCTGTAGTCATTTAGTACAATTAAGTGTCCAACATCTACATCGCACTCCCATACCTATTAAAGCATCCATCATACTCACAAAGCAGATTCGGTATCCAGATCGACGGTGTGTGCTGGTGGGGTAGGGATGGCGATGGAGGTAGGGGGTTTGAGGGCGGGGCTTTACAGGTACACGCCGTGTAGTAAGGGTACGCCAGGATTAGTTCGCTCATAGCGAAGTGTACCAGAGAAACCTTTCCCCAAATGTACATCATGTTTCTTCTTTTTTTTTCTTTTTTTTTGCTAGGAAGAAGGAACCAAAGGCCAGGAGCCAGCAAACAGTTCCTTCCAAGAAAAAAACAATACAAGAGAGAGCCAAATTCAAAATCCAATCGTTTCGAGATGTCTGAACACACTGCGTTTAAAAGACTTGAGGTCATAGGAAGTAGGGAATACAGATAGAGGGAGACAGTTCCAGAGTTGTCCTGTTGTATAAATGAAGGACTGGGAGTAACGCTTAACTCTTGCATTAGAGAGTTGGACAGAAATGGGATGAGAGTTTGTTGCTAGACGGGTGCTACGCGCCCGTCGTAGAGGTGGAGGGATGCAAGCAGACAGTTCAGAGAAGCAGTGTCCATTGAAGTAACGATAGAAAAGAGATAAAGACGCAACAGTGCGGTGAAGAGACAGAGGTTGAAGGGAGCCAGTAAGAGGAGGAGAGTTAATGAGACAAAAAGATTTTAACTCCACCCTATTGAGAAGAGCTGTATGTGGGGAGCCTCCCCACACATGAGAGTTGTACTCTACACAGAGGCGAATAAAACCCGTGTATAAACTTAACAATTGTGCAGGGGTAAAGAAGATACGGAGTCAACTTAGCACACCTATTCTCTTGGAAGCAGATTTTGAAAGAGATGTAATTGAGGCCTTTAGAATACAAAGGGCGAACTCAACAAAAGTAAGTTTTGAGAAAATGCATTTAAAGATTTTGTAAGTTTATCAAAGCATATGTGAGGGTTTGGTATAACATATCATACACCAAAATGTTCCTCTGGACCTTCTGTATCTATTGGAAGGAAAAAAAAAAATGACTTTTTATTGATGATCATAAGGGTATATTGTCAAACATTAATGAAATAAGTGACAATTATATTTTGGTGGTATTTATGAAAATTGAGGCAAAAAAACAGAGTATTTCATAAGTAATAACAAAAATCTTGGTATCATCATTTGCAACCATCACAAAACTGATTTAATACACACAAAACGTAGCTATTTTTAGCTTTTAACACACACACACACACACACACACATTCAGATAAGACGTAAGACCTTCACAAGCTTGTGTGATGATCTTACACAATCACTTGAAACAGTAAGAATATCCACCATCTAGGAGACAAAGTTGAGCATGAGTAGTCTGAAAATGGGGGGTGGGATTGGACTTTGCTAATAGTCAAGGAAATCGTCGTCTGGGTCATCAGTATTACGCCCAACCGCAGCCCCTACTGCCCCCTCTTGTTCTCTCAATAAGTTCTCAAAGAATCCCATGTACTGTTGGTTGCTGGTACTGATGAACTGCATTAAGTTTTATATCCTTTAGCTTTTCAGCAGAGAGTTTCAAAGGAACTGGATACTTGGAGGAAATTGATACAGTAGACAGATTGAAGGATTCTTTACTACGTTTTTTCTGAAGGCACACTTGGCCTTACAGGTCCTTGCCTATCCCTTACAGTACACTTCACACTTTCTCTTCCACCCAATAACTCAATTTCGATAAATTGTTGAGTTCGCCCTTTGTATTCTAAACGCATCATATTATGATCTTTCCAAGATAAGTTACGAGTGAATGAAACCCCAAGCATGTTCAAGGATGAAGCAGGATTAAGCTGGATATTATTAAATACTAGTGGGTACTCCTGTGGAAGATTTTGCCGGGTTGATAAGTGTAAGAATTTAGTCTTTGATGCATTAAAAACAAGATTATTCTTACCCAGTCACAGCTACGAGCCAAGGCAGACATTAGGTTTGCCATAGCCTTATCCCTTGTTTGTTGAAGTAACTGCTGAGATGGACGCTGCGGGAACCGAATGGAGAGGTGAAAGGTGGAGTCATCAGCATATGAGTGGATAGGGTTAGATGTACAGCTTAGATGGTCACTGATGAATAAAAAGAAGAGAGTTCGTGATAGGACAGAACCCTGAGGAACTCTATTGATCTAGGAAAAGAGCAATGACCGTCTACAACAGCGGCTATAGAACGACCAGAAAGGAAGCTAGAGATGAAGCCGTAAGAGGGCAGTTTGGAAATTAAAGATTTATGCCAGACTCGATCGAAAGCCTTTGAGACGTCAAGTGCAATGCCAAAGCTTTCACCAAAGTCCCGAAAGGAGGATGACCAAGAGGCTGAAAGGTAGGAGAGAAGATTGCGAGTGGAGCGTCCCTGATAGAACCCATACTGACGATCAGAAAGAAGGTTGTGATAAGAAAGATGCTTTAAAATTTTTCTATTAAGGTTTGACTCTAAAAGCTTTGAGACACAGGATGTTTTTTTTTTTTATGCAAGGAAGAAGGAACCAAAGGCCACGGGCCTGCATACTGTTCCTTCCAAGAAAAAGCATAAACAGTACAAAAGAGAGCCAAATTCAAGATCCGTTCAATTCGAGATGCCTGGACACACTGCGTTTGAAAGACTGGAGATCATAGGAAGTAGGAAATACAGACAGAGGAAGACAATTCCAGAGTTGACCAGTTGCATAAATGAAAGACTGGGAGTAACGGTTAACTCTTGCATTAGAGAGTTGGACAGAACAGGGATGAGAGTTTGTTGCTAGACGGGTACTACGTGCCCGTCGTTGGGGTGGAGGGATGCAAGCAGACAGTTCAGAGGAACAGTGACAGCAATTGGACGATAGTTACAGGGTTGGAAATGGTCACCATATTTTGGGACAGGCTGAATGAGAGCAAACTTCCAGCAAGAAGGAAAGGTACAAGTTGATAGACAAAGGCGAAAGAGTTTACCTAGGCAGGGTGTAAGCACAGAAGCACAGTTCTTGAGGACAACAGGAGGGATTTCATCATGCCCATATGCCTTGTTAGTATTGAGGCCCGTGATGGTAGAAAATACATCAGCTGAAGAAATTTTAATGTCAGCCATGAGGAAGTCAGAGGGGTAAAGTGATGGAGGAACATCACCGGAATCGTCTAAGGTGGAATTGGAGGAGAAAGTCTGCATGAAGAGATATCCTTTATCAGTAGAACAAATAGCTACAGAGCCACATCATGTAGACTGACATTCATAGTGAGAAGCTGTTTGTCTCCAGCAGACACTACATACTGCATATTGTGATATGAGATATATACTATAAAAAAAAAAAGTGCGGTGCACGACTCTGAGGTTGCCATTATCGTACCCTGGCAACCTATCATTTAAAGGTGCGTCCGATTTCGTATCATATATACAAATCATATTATTATGCACGAATATATTATGCACGAATCTTATACACGAACATATTATGCACGAATCACATGCGTCTCATATTATACACGAAATCAGACTCATTGTTGAATGGTAGGTTGCCAGGGCACGAAAATAACAACCTCAGAGTCGCGCGCCGCGACTAGAGTGCCTATAAAGCCCACAGTAATAGTATAGAAGTAGTCGTAGTAGTAGTAGTAGCAGTTCAATTCAATTCAATTCAATTCCTTTATTTCGTAGTACAGTACACTACGTAGCTTATATTAATACATAATATATATATGATACATGTTAATATGATAGTCTGTACACACAATCATTTATCGCATACGCTGCAGCTGTTGTTGTAACAATACTTTAGCTTGGCCTGAGCCTCCGCATCAACAGTGGTGGTAGCTGTTTGAATACAATCATTTAAAAGGAAGCTCTAAATCATTTTTTTAAATAGAAAATTGAAAAGCTCTTTTAAAAAATAAAAAAAACTAGCGGGAGACTAAATAATATAAAAATATTGTCTTGAATAAAATAAGACATTAAAAGACGAAAAGACGGAAAGGACTATATAAAGTGAAACATCTGCATATAAATTTTAGGAACATTAAAAACATATTCATAAACAGTATATACATACAAACACACAGACATATATGCATAAGGGTTATAACTTTCTTTTCAAATAGAAGGTAGCCTGTATCTATGAACTTTTGTTAAAAAAAAAAAAAAACTTATTCCTCTCAGTTTTAAAAATGTCACCCCCAAATAAAAAAATGCATTATCAAAAAATGAATTGTCATATATTTAACGTTATCACACACAAATTTTATCACTTTCTTAATCTTCATATAGATTTTTTTATAACTTTATAGACTAGCACAGAAGATTTTAGAACTGTTTAGAACTTTCCAGAACAGTTTGTAACGTTCTAGTATGGTTTAACATTGTTTAGAACATTCTGGAATAATCTAAATATTATAAAACGGGACGCAGTTTTCAGCATCAACCAGTTATCTTCGCAATTTGCAGGTGAACAGCCAGCAAAATAATTGCTTAGTGTGTTACTGTTATATACTAAATATTTTTGTTTTTCAGAAAGCATGATGTCGCAAAAAAGTGATACTATCGTACAGAAGAATTTAGTGCTGTTCCAGCAGTCACATAGAAGAAGAGGAAGTGTGCCTTTAGAGGAATCTTCATTAAAAGAAAAATGCAGAATGCCAAACCAAATGCAAGTTGTTGGACGTTACCAGTTTCTTGGAGCAAAAATCAAATGAAGAAAAGAATGAATAGTCGAAATTTCCGAAGAAGTTACAAAATTATAGGAGAATAAATTGAATCTTCCACATGTGTAAAATCAAGCAATACAAGCAAAGCTCGACAAGGTGCGAAAATCTTACCATGACTGTGTCAAGAGGGGGAAAAAATGATGCCCTAAATAAACTTTTTGATATCACAAAAATAAATGGTCAGTGATTATCCACTGAAGATAAACAACTCTACCACATACAAGTGCAAAACAAAGGAGAAGTGGGGTACTCAACAGGACAATTTGCAAGTAAGGAAACCATTCACCCTTCAAAGAGACGAAAACTGTCTGATCAACTATATTACCATCAACATCTTACGATCTTTCATCTAGTGTTGTTGCACTGAATCTAATGACAGCGAATGTAAGGATGAAGATGAGACAAATCATCCACCAGCCAGAAAACACAACAGAAGTAAAGCTGCAACTAACTTAATGACATTTTTTTTTCTTTCTTTGTGTCCGACTCTGGGCATAGGCTTCACAGCCTGATATCAAGCCCCAGCGGTCCTCCTACATACCATACACCTCTACATGTCATCACTTCGGCGCTAACACCCACCGTCCATATTGAATACATGCTAGGGCTGTCTCATGCAGGACTGGTTTATTGGTATTAGCTGGGGTATTTTTACGACATGTCAGCAAGTCTACTGGTAGATCAGTAAAGCCTGATTTAATCTGCAGGAATATCAACAAATAAAGCAGCTAAAATATGCAAACAATTGTCACATGCTTGTATTGACAATCCAGCTCCAAGTCAAGCAGCAATTTACAAGTCAGTAAACAAAAAGGCTGCTACACTGAAGGAGGAAATGACTGAAAAGTTACAGTTGGAGACATGATCTTTACATTTCAATGGAAAGCAGATTGATGAAAATGAGTACCAGGTAGTACTACTTAAAAATGAAAGAACCGAAATAAAATTGGATGCATTGCGTTTGGAAAATGGCCAGGCTGAAACTATTGCTGAAGGAATTGCAAAAATTACTGATGAATACAACTTATGGCATGAAATATAAATGATCATTGCTGATACAACTAGCGTTAACTCTGGGGGAAAAAAGTGGAGCTGTTGTCAGATTACAACAAATGTTCTCGGATAAGAGTTTCAACACCAACAATTTATCGGTTGTCAGCATCACATTCTGGACAGGATTCTCCGTTTGGTGATGGACGAAGAACATGGCGCTAACACCAATTCTCCAAACATCGAACATCCATTTGTGTCTCAACTAATAGAGAATTATGAAAACTATAATCACAGTTTGTTAATGGAACAGAAGAGATCCTCGATAAGTCAGGATGGAGAGATGACATGAAGTTTTTGTACCATGTTTAGATTCTTTGAAGAAAAAGGGCACTTTCCTTTTATTAACTTTCACAAAATCCCAAATATCAGTAATGCGAGGTGGAATTCAAGAGCAATTCTCGCTGTCCTTGCATTCATTCTTATACCTACAACAAGGAAGACTTTGGAGAAGATATGCAGATTCATTTCGTACGAATAGGCAGAGTACTGGTTTACTAATCAGATGAACAATAAAAATGACTTCAGGAACTTGTCAGAAATACTGAAACCTTACAAAAAGCACTAAACTCATTGCAGAATCACTGGAAGCAGGAGCCATCCTTACTCATGATACCAAGAAGTAATCAGTGTGCAGAATGTGCAATCAAAGTGATGCAGGAACTTTATGCTGCCTGCAGAAACAAAGCCAAACTGCAACTTAGATTTATTCTAGGTAATATACAGTATTAATAACAGGTTTTAAGTATTAATGCATTTGTAAAATGTCCTGGGTGAGGTAAAATGCCTCCACTCCATAATTTTGTTTAAAATGATCACTTATAAAAGAATAAAAATATCCCATTCTTACAAAAGTAAAATTAGTTTTTTTAATTGTACTTTTGGATGTCATTAGTCTTCTGGCATATTTTTCATAAGTAAGGGCCAGGTGATGGCTCAGCAGTAACACATTGTGTGTGTCTGCCAGCTCATGATTGCTGGCGTAGGCAGGTGCACCTGTCATTCGTTTTAAGGATTTTGCATATGCTGTTTCACATTTTTTAAACATCTGTGATTTAAGTGTATTTTGGTGATTCCACAAACATAGACTCTATTCAGGCTTACAATAAGAGTTAAATAAGAATAAATAAAGTATTCACATCTAACACTGTAATTTAAAATTTCTTAAAATACTATTAAAACTGGCATAAAATATATTTTATCTCTTTTAAATATCTTTTTCATCTCAGATCAGTGGCAAGACAGTGACCTAAATAATCATACGTTTAACAATCTCTAAGTTGTCATCACCTAACTGAATACAGTGCGGGTAAGGGCTTTTTCCTAAAAACATGCATTTTGTTTTATCCTTGTTAATTTTCAGCTTAAGTGCATCTATATCATAGCAAAAGTAGTGGTAGTAGTAGTAGTAATAATAATAGTAATCGAAGTACTAGTTGTAGTAATAGTATTAGTACTAGTAGTAGTGGCGGTGATGGTGTCTTTTTCGGTGTCAGTATGTTGCTGCTTCTGTTTGATTTTTTGATGAAGGAATAACGAAAGACAAACAGCATTGATTTTTTATCTCATTTAGTTTCACATACATGAATGGTGGATATATAACAAATGTAAAGTGTTAATGTAAAATGGGATGGAGAGGTGTATGTGTGAGGGTGGTGTGAGTTGGAGTGAGGGCAGCCTGACAGCAGAGGACAGAGTGACATGGAGGCGATTCGTTTGTGGCTACCGTTTCCGGTATTAAGGCAATTGGCTACAGATGGAGGGATAGATAGGTAGACTGATAGATGAATGCAATAGATAGATAACTAGAGAAATAGATAGATAAAATACAGTTGATAGATACGTACCTATATAAAGATAGATGGACAGATTGATAAATAGATAGATAGGCAGACAGATAAATAGATAGATAGACAGACAGACAGACATTAACAGAGACCATTATAAACAGTGTTGGTGAGAGAGATGGAGATCAAGTGGCTACAGAAATTATCTGCTGTGTGAGAGGACGCGAGATAGACTCCGGGACGGGGCAGGGAACACTCGAACTTTGAACTTCCTTAACGTAGACTTCAGCAATCACACACACACACACACACACACACACACACACACACATACACACACACATACACACACACACACGCACAAATATCCCATCACGCCAGTCTTCAGTAAGGCAAGTAAGTATTCAGTATGGACGGTGGGTATTAATGGTGACATGTGAAGGTCTTTGGCATG
>JAGKTI010029257.1:0-12707 GCA_018397915.1 Birgus latro | reverse complement strand
CAGGCAGGGGGACCACTGATGCCATATTCATTGTTCGACAGCTTCAGGAAAAATATATTGGAAAGAAAAGGGAATTGTATTTTGTTTTTGTTGATTTGGAAAAGGCCTTTGACAGAGTCCCAAGAGAGGTGGTGAAGTGGGCAATGAGAAAGCTAGGGTTGGAAGTGTGGCTGGTTAGGGTGGTTATGGCCATGTACATGGGTGCCCGCACCCAGGTTAGAGTGAATGGAGTTTTGAGTGATGAGTTTTCCGTGAATGTTGGTGTGCATCAGGGGTCAATTTTGAGTCCCTTGTTGTTTATCATGGTACTTGAAGCCCTCTCTCGTGACTTCAGAGATGGACTTCCATGGGAGATGTTGTATGCTGATGATTTGATGTTGATTGCAGAGAATGAAAAGGAGGCAGAGGATAGATTTAAGAAGTGGAGAGATGGTATGGGGCACAAGGGCTTAAGGGTAAATGCAGATAAAACAAAAGTGATGATTTTTAGGGTTGGTGGCAGTACAATCAGAGGAGAGGGAGAGTGACCATGTGCAATTTGCTGCAAAGGTGTGGGAAGTAATTCCATCTTGTGCAGTGTTTGTGATAAATGGGTGCACAAGAGATGTAGTGGTATTAGAGGTAGACTGTGAGATAATGCTGATTTTATATGTGCGGCATGTCGGGGAGAGCAGATGGAGATTGTTAGGCATGAAAGGATTGAACTTGCTGGTGAGTCTCTTGAGCGTGTGGAAGAGTTTTGTTATTTGGGAGACTTGTTATGTGCTGGAGGTGGGGCTGGAGTTAGCTCGGTTGCTAGGGTGAGAAGTGGTTGGAAGAAGTTCAGGGAGTTGTTGCCTCTCCTGACATTGAGAGGACTCTCCTTAACATGCTAAAGGGTCTTTGTATGCAGCATGTGTTAGGAGTGTGATGTTGTATGGTAGTGAGACCTGGGCAGTAAAGGAAGAGGATATTCGCAGGCTTAAATGTACAGAAATGACAATGATTAGGTGGATGTGCAGTGCGTCCCTGGGTGCAAGGCCTGGGGGGGCTGGGTTTACGATGGAAGAGTTGAGAGATAGGAGTGGATTGTATTGGTGTTGTGATGAGGAGAGACAGGCTGAGGTGGTTTGGACATGTGGAGAGGATGGGGAATGATAATTGGGTGCAGAGGGTGAGAAGTGTAGACCAAGAAAGACATGGGACGAGGTCATTAAGTGTGACCTAATGATTAAAAACAGGGTGGCTGCCAAAGATCGAGCAGCATGGAGAGCCGCCATTAGGTGACCAAGGCTGACACATGCAAGTGTGTTGGAGCCTTCAAAAACGAAACGAAACGAAACGAAACGTGCAAAGGCTCCAATGCGTGTGGATTGTGAACTGATTGAATTTTTTCATCTGAAGGTTGGATTGAAACAAGGATGTGTCATGTCTCCATGGTTGTTCAATTTGTATATGGATGGGGTTATCAAAGAGATAAAAGGTCGGGCAGTGTATGTTGGGGTGACCCTAGTAAGAGAGGGCAGTATTTGGAAACTCCCTGTACTGTTGTTTGCAGATGATACTGTGTTGATAAGTAAAGTAGGGGAGTTACAAGGCTTAGTAGATGAGTTTGGGAGAGTGTGTAAGAAACGGAATGTAAAGGTGACTGTAGGAAAGAATAAAGTGATGGTCTTTGAGAGAGGTGAAGTCAGTGAATGTACAGTGAGATTGGATGGTGAGGATATGGAGAATGTGAGTGCGTTTAAATACTTGGGTAGTGTGATGAGTAAGGATGGAAGTTTAGAGAGTGAAGTGCTTGAAAAGGTGCAGCAGGGAAGAAAGGTTGCTGGTTCCTTGAAAGCAGTGATAAGAAACAGGGAAGTGAGCATGAAAGTGAAAAAGCTGCTACATGACAGTATTGTGATACCAACTCTAACATATGGAAGTGAAGCTTGGACCCTGTTGGAAAGACAGAAGTCAAGAGTGAGAGCAGTGGAAATGAGTTATTTGAGAGGAGGATGTGGAGTCATATGGAGAGACAGACTTACAATTGAGGAAGTGAAGGAGCATTGTTGTGTGGATTTGGATGTGGTAGGAAGCGTTAGGAGAAACACATTAAGGTGGTTTGGCCATGTGGAGAGAATGAAGAGTGAGAGACTGATGAGGAGAGTGTATGTGAGTGAGGTGGAGGTGGGTAGAGGGAGGGGGAGGCCAAGAATGAGATGGAGGGATGGAGTGGAGAGGTATATGAGAGCAAGGGGTGTGAGCTTGGAGCAGGGCAGTGAAATGGCGGGGGACAGAGCGATATGGAGGTGATTTGTTTGTGGCCACCCCTTATGGGATTAAGGCATCTGGCGATAGATAGATAGATAGTTGTATAAATGGAAACAGGTGTAATGTTAGTGGAAAAGTATAATGTAAGTGGAAAAATAGAATGTAATTTCAAGCAACAGTCCTAGCGAGTGTGCTCATGTAAATATGCGATGAGATGGAGGGATGGAGTGGAGAGGTATATGAGAGAAGGGGGTGTGAGCTGGGAGCAGGGCAGTGAAATGGCAGGGGACAGAGCGACATGGAGGCGATTTGTTTGTGGCCACCCCTTATGGGATTAAGGCGTCTGGCGATAGATAGATAGATAGGTAGTTGTATAAAATGGAAACAGGTGTAATGTTAGTGGAAAAGTATAATGTAAGTGGAAAAATAGAATGTAATTTGAAGCAACAGTCCTAGTGAGTTCACTCATGTAAATATGCGATAATCTGACACTCACTATAATAGTAAGGCCTGTAAATATGTGATAATAGTTGTATAAAGTGGAAACGGGTGTAATTTTAGTGGAAAAGTATAATAGTGGAAAAACAGAATGCAAGTTGAAACAACAGTCCTAGCGAGTGCGCTCACTATGTCAATATGCGATAATATTACTCTAAGTATAATCACAAGGCCTGTTATGTGAAAACAGTTATGTAAAGTGGAAAAGGGTTTAATGTTAGTGGAAAAGTATTATGTTAGTTGAGAAAATGAAATGTATGTTGAAACAACAGTCATAGCGAGTGCGCTCACTATGTAAATGTGTGCTAACATTTCGTTAAATATAATCGTAAGGCATGTAACTATGTGATAACATTTACATAAAGTGAAAAAGGGTATAATGTTACTGGAACAGTATTATGCAAGTTGAAATAATGAACTGTATGCTGAAACAAGAATCTTAGCGATTCATATGTGACCGATT
Source organism: Birgus latro (assembly GCA_018397915.1). Lineage (NCBI taxonomy): Eukaryota > Metazoa > Arthropoda > Malacostraca > Decapoda > Coenobitidae > Birgus > Birgus latro. Next base: position 9,511 of record JAGKTI010029257.1, on the reverse strand, counting down.
TGGCCGAACTCGCTGTGCTTGTGCAGTGGAACAATGCTTATTTAGCCTATATTTTTCTATGAATACCAGTATATTCTTGTACTACATGTTTCTTTGTTCTAAATCAATAAATATATACCTGTTGTGAGTGGTTTTCAATAATAATACTTACCACAGAAAATGTGAGAGCCGCACCCTACATTGACAGAATACGGTATCAGGTGTACGGGGGATTACCTGTTTAGAGCACTTATAGACCCAGGTGACCACCTTCTTTGTGGTTTTCCATTGTTTCTCATCAAAATGGAGGTGTCAGGGCAAATTTATGTTTGATCCTGGTTGGCGGTCGCCAGATGTCAGGGGAAATTTAAGTATTTCAAAAGGATAATGATATTGTATAACTCGAGTATACAATGTATAGCTATGTGTGCTAAGAATGACTATCGAGTCAGCGATTTCACTTTATGCTGGCTCACTTCGCCAATTCTCTAGAGTCGAGAATTTATAGACTTTCTCAACGGTACGCAGCAGAGACTAGACGCTCTATTAGGCTGTAGTATTGTACCGTTGGCCTCTAAGAAAGTTAGTTTCTCCCCTTAACAATCAAAAATGATAATAATAAAGATAAACAGGATCTTGGCTGAGCCAAACTCCTAGCTAGCACAACGGATTTTAGGATAAATGCCAAAAGCTGGCCTAAGTACCAGTCGTGATTTAATACAAAGAGTTGTGCTACCGTGGAGTAGCAAAACTATATTTAATAAGTGGGAAAATTAAACACGACTGTTACATTTAACAAAGCTCAAGAAAACGAACTGTAAATTTATTAAATACAAGCAAATAAATTACGTTACATGACTCCAATTCAAATCAAGAGAAAAGGAATGCACTCACTCACTCAGACAAACAGCTAAATATCTCAAAAAGCTTAAGCCTAAGAAAACAGGAAAATACTAATCGGTATGGATGAGACTGTACTGTAGTCGATCACCAAGGATTGGTGGGAGCTCAGGAACACACGCCGACACAAGCTGAAATCTGAAATCGCTAAGAAAAACGATCACTCAAGCTTTCGCGTGGACACGACCCGCTCGGTCCGTGGCTAAAGACAGACTGAGCTCCGATTTGAATACTTAGTGCGGCGAGCGTGGGAAGATGGCACCACAGGCGTGTAACGGTTCAGGGCCGAACCGAAAATTCAAAATTTATCGCTCAATGTCACAATTTACTTAACATAACGTTATGATGTAGAAAATTCGTGACATTACGCCCCTGAAAAAATTCAAAATTTACTCTAGTAAAATTTGACATTATATACTATCTATCTATCTATCTATTGCCAGACGCCTTAATCCCGCACGGGGTGGCCACAAACAAATCGCCTCCATGTCACTCTGTCCCCTGCCATTTCACTACACGCTCCCAACTCACACCCCCCTCTCTCATATACCTCTCCACTCCATCCTTCCATCTCATCCTCGGCCTCCCCCTCTCTCTCGCCCCCTCCACCTCACTCACATACACTCTCCTCGTCAGTCGTTCACTCTCCATCCTCTCCACATGCCCAAACCACCTTAACGTGCTTCTCCTAACGCTTCCCATCACATCCTCAACCACACCACAACACTCCTTCACTTCCTCATTTGTTAGTCTCTCTCCATGTGACTCCACATGCTCCTCTCAAATAACTCATTTCCACTGCTCTCACTCTTGACTTCTGTCCTTCCAACAGGTGTCCAAGCTTCACTTCCATATGTTAGAGTTGGTATCACAATACTGTCATGTAACAACTTTTTCACTTCCATGCTCACTTCCCTGTTTCTTATCACTGCTTTCAACGAACCAGCAACCTTCCTTCCCTGCTGCACCCTTTCGAGCACTTCACCCTCCAGACTTCCATCCTTACTCATCACGCTGCCCAAGTACTTAAATTCACTCACATTCTCCATATCCTTCCCATCCAATCTCACTGTACATTCACTGGCTTCACTTCTCTCGAAGACCATCACTTTACTCTTCCCTACATTCAACTGTAGATTCCGTTTCTTATACACTCTCCCAAACTCATCTACCAAGCCTTGCAGCTCCCCTTCATCTTCGCTCAACAACACAGTATCATCTGCAAACAACAGTACAGGGAGTTTCCAAACACTGCCCTCTCTCACTAGGGCCGCTCCAACATCCACTGCCCGACCTTGTATCTCTTTTATAACCCCATCCATATACAGATTGAACAACCATGGAGACATGACACATCCTTGTTTCAATCCAACCTTCAAATGGAAAGATTCACTCAGTTTGCCATCCACACGCACTGCAGCCTGAGCACCCTCATACATACTCTTCACTGCCTTCAACAACTTCCCATCCACTCCATATATTCTCAATACCTTCCACAAACCTTGTCTATCCACCCTGTCATATGCTTTCTCCAGATCCATAAAGGCTTCATACAACTTCTTGCCCTTCTCTAGAAACTTTTCCACTAAGGATCTAAGAATGAATATCTGGTCTACACAACCTCTTCCCTTCCTAAAACCTCCTTGTTCTTCTCCAACTAATTCCTCAGTAATTTCCCTAACTCTGTCAATAAGTATCCTACCATATACTTTTCCTATTACACTGAGAAGGCAAATGCCCTTATGATTACCACACACTGCTTTTTCCCCTTTTCCTTTGTACAGAGGAATAATTATACCTGACTTCCAATCCTCCGGGACTCTACCCTCCTCCCAAGCCAATCTGCATACCTTCCACATCCATTCTATTACTATCCCTCCCCCATGCTTCAGCATTTCACCACACACTCCATCAATTCCTGGGGCTTTCCCCATTTTAACTTTCTTCATTGCTTTCAGAACTTCCATCCTGGTGATTTCTACCTCTCTTCTCTCAACCCTCCTTCTCCCTGCCATTCCCCAGCCACTTATACTTGCATTACTTTCATTCTCTATGTTCAGCAGTTCATTAAAGTGTTCTCTCCATCTGTTTACTTTTTCTCCCTTCTCCACTAGTAATCTACCATTTTTATATTTCACACCCCCACTGACTCCATTGGCACCCTGTCTAGCTCTCTTTACCTCCTTCCAGAACATTTTCTTACATTCCCTCCACTTTACACTTAAATTCCTTCCAATTTCCTCATCCACTCTCTTCTTACTCTCTCTCTTACTAATCCTTTCACCTCTCTCCTCCTCACTACATATAACTCTCTCGTCCGTCTCTCAGCTTCTTCGTCGCCCCCGTTCCTCATCCACTTATTATATGCTTTCTTCTTTTGTGCTACAGCCTCTCTTACCTCTTCAGTCCACCATGCTGTTCCCTGAACCCCCTTCCGTCTTCTCTTCACCCCACACACTGCCTCACATGCTGCACAGATTTCTTCTGTGAATACCTTGGACACACCTTCCATGTCCCTCATCTGCTCCAATCTATATTTACCCAATTGCTCCTCCACTTCCTTTTTATATTCAGCCTTTATTCCATCCTCTTGTAACTTTTCTACCCTCCTTGTAACAAATACTTCCTCCTGTCCTTCCCTTCTTCTCTTCCTCCATCTTGTTTGGACTCTGATTCTGGCCACCACCAAGTGGTGGTCAGAAAGTCCACTCCCCCAACCTCTATATACTCTTGCATCCATTACACATCTCATCCTTTCATCCACACACACATAGTCAATCATTGCCTTCCGTTCATTCATTCCACCGTCCTCTCTTCTCACCACTTGCCATGTATACCTATGGATCATTTTGTGCCTGAAGAGGGTATTAACTACCACCAACCCCCTCCCAGCACAAATGTCCACTAAAGCACTGCCATTCTCATCCATCTCTGCAGGCACACCCCACTCACCAACCACTCCATCCACCTTCTCATTCCCTACTTTTCCATTCATATCTCCAATCAGAAACACTCTCTCATTCCTTTCAAACTTTTCCAAGCAGGCTTCCACATTTGTCCAAAACTCTTCTCTCACTCTACTTACACGATCTTGCGTTGGCGCATACACGCACACAATTGCCCACATTTGTAGTCCAACTTTCACTCTTACCCACACAATCCTTGACCCAACTGATCCATACTCTCTTACATTCTCCTTCCACCTGTTGCTCACAACAATACATACTCCCTCTTTCGCCCTCTCGTTCTCACCCACTCCCGCTCATATACCCCATCCATATTCCCATTCTCTCACACTCTCACCTCGCCATTTAGTTTCAGTCATTCCACATATATCCACTTTCGCACTCTCAAGCACCTGTACAATCTCTCTCTCTTTCACCTCATCATTCATACCCCTTACATTCCAAGTCTCAATCTTTATCTCGTCCTTTGTCAGTTCCTTTTTTGTCAACTTTTGGTCAGTCCTGGTCCGAGGCTTCCTGTTTGTATTTTTAGTTAGTTGTTTTTACAGGGTGGGGCACTAACCCACCACCAACCCTTTTAGTCGCCTCTTACGACAAGCAGGGATACTGGGGGAGAATTCTTGAAAAAAAAACCCTACACAAGATTCACACTGTGGTGTGTGTACTATCCTGTTACGGGAGGAAAACAGTGTCACCTGTGAGCGTAAAAACCTCATATTTACGTTAAGAAAAGCAAGCTTGAGGGAAAAACTCCGAGACGACGGTGGAAAATCCTGTACTCAGGTCAACTGAGCGAAAATTCGCTACATTTACATTGACAACTAATTGTTATGTAGCGTGGTGTATGTGATACACGGTGTAGGTGTGACAGTTGTAGTGTAACTGTACCTACGTATAAGCAATAATAATAATACATGTTAATGCAATAATAAAGGAGACGAGGGCGAAGGAGATGAAGTGCCAGCGTGCAGCAGACAATCAATGGTCCTGGACATCTTCTTCACCCAACGACTGTACCTGTGGGATGAGTCAAGGTGGAGTATCAGTAGTGTCAATGAAAGGATTTGCACTATATTACAATTTCATCCACCCAGCAATCAATCCACACACAAAAGAAAGTACTCTTTGGCTGAAAGTCAGTCAACAGCAAATTTCGTACGTATGTCGCCATTGTTTCCCCAATAGTTGCCTTTTTTAACCTACACTTACGCCTAATAAAGGGCTCATCGTCGGTGCCCTCGGCTGGGATCGCACCACGACTACCCGCCTGTCATCAGTGTCCTCGGTTGGGCTCACAGTGACTGCACACTTATAGCTATACTTATCATTACAAAGGGCTCGTCACCTCGACTGCCTGTTTGTCATCGGTGTCCTCAGTTGGGTTCACCGTGACTGCACACTTATAATTATACTTATCATTACAAAGGGCTCGTCATCTCGACTGCCTGTTTGTCATCGGTGTCCTCGGTTGGGTTCACCATGACTGCACACTTATAATTATAAAAGGTAGTCGAGAATCCCTATGCAACTTTGGCAGGTCACATTTTAACACCCTGCATGGGTGTGAACACTCATGTGGCTTCTGAGTAATCTCCGGGAATCCTCAGGAAGGCCCACAGCTCGAGACACACCACAAGGTAATTCAAACTCAGCCTCAGATTGCCTCTGCGGGGTCTCAGACTTCCCCCCTTAACCTGCCTTAATCTACGGTGCACTTATATGCTACAGTACATGTGTATGTACAGACCCCAGACATATTATGTCCTGTGGGGCCAACAAGTGAGACGTGAGGTCTTAGCAGCATAGTACTGACTGGGAACCAGGCTAGTTCTTGGATTGCTCAAATCTCTTAGAACAGCACAGTCTTAGGAAACCCAGTGTACAACAGATACCCACATTACCACTGCCCTCTCTCACACGACTCAGAGATTATGGGCGTGGATTCAAACGGCACAGGAAGGAAACTTTCCTGAATGGTGGTACGTCGACACACATTGCAGGAGTTCACAAAACTGTCTATATCCTGTCCCATTCCTGGCCAGAAAAAGTCAGCACGGATACGGCCTTGGGTTTTCTTTTTGCCCATATGACCTCCTGATGCTAAACAATGACCCCATTCTAACACTGCTTGGCGGTAGTTTGCGGGAACGACAAACTGCAGTCGAACCTCGCCCTCGGGTGTTCATGACTCATGGTAGAGCCTCCTTGTTTGCGAAGGAACCTGGCTTGTCCACCTCGTGAATACTTGGTCACTTTACACTTTTGTTTCTTCTGCACAACAGCAAGGGTCGGGTCAGACTGTTGCTCTTGGACAACGTCTTGACTGCAGATCAGATCTTGCGGCAATGCAAAGGCCACTGGGACAACACAATTTGGAGCCTTGGCCATGGCTCGTGTTACTGCAGCCGAAGTCTGAGTAGTGACATCTGTGGTGCAACTAAACTTGGCACCTGGTATATTGCCTATAATGAGGTCAAACGAAGGTTCTTGCCTGACAACTGCGACTGTTGAACCTGTGTAAAAGGGAGATGCTACCTGGATATGTGCCTCAGGGAACAATCTCACTGATCCATCAATAAGTTGAGCTTGGATCTGTCTGCCTGTATACTCTTCAGGACAAACAAGACTCTGCCTGACAGTACAACCTGAGGAACCATTGTCTCTCAGAACATTAACAGAAACACCTCCCACAAACCCTGGCTGAACAAGGAAGGCACTGTTACCTGTGGGAGGGCCTGTGGAGGAAGCGGCCAGCCATTGATAAGGCTGCATGGCACACATCTCTTCGAATCTGACAGGAGTATTTGCCTTAGGGATCGTACCCGAACTAGACGCATGAGGAGTTGTACTCACCATCTGGGGAGCAGGAGCACTGACGGCCTGTGGAGGAGAGTTCACCGTCTCAGGGGGACTAGTGAACTGTGAAGGAGGAGCTGTGCTGGTGGGGATGGCACCATCGTGCGCTTGTTGAGGAATGAAGGCTGTTGCGTTTGCCTCCTGCCTCCGATACGCTGGGGCTGGTGTCGAAAAGGTTTGTCCCGGTTGGCGATTGCGTGGCTGATACTGCTGTTGTTTAGGGTACTGCTGCTGGTTGGGATACTTGTTGTACCTCTTCCAGTCAGGTTTCTGTGTATTCTGCCCCCCCTGGTCCTTCTGCGGTTTGCCTGGACCATGACCATTACTTTGAGAATGGCCTTGATGCTGGGGTTCAGTCTGGGACTGCTTACCAGACTTAGCAGTGTCTGTCCTGTTCCAGGACTGCTGCTTATGAGTTTCGTACCCGTACGCACTAAAGAAAGCATCAGCGGTTTGTACCATTTGGGATGCGTCCTTCACTTTGGACATCTTGAGCTGGGCCATAAGCTCAGCAGGCCATGACTTTTCCAGCTGTGTGTGCAGCACGAGGTCAATCATTCCCTCTCGTGTGCTGGGAGTCTCGTCCTTCTCCATCCATTCGCCTAAATATGCCGTGAGACGGTCAAGGAACTGAACAGCTGTCTCCTTTTCCTGGAGACGCGCCTTCATGAACTGACTTCTAGCATGATCAACAGTAAGACCGTACGCTTTGATGAGTGCGGTCTTCATCATCTCGTACGTGAGATTATCTCCACGAATTCTGTGGAGAATGTCGAGGGCAGGGTCCTCAAACAGGCTAAGGAACTGATGCCGCTTAGCTGCCTCATCCAGACCGTACAGGTTTGCCATATCTTCGAAACGAGCTATAAATGGCTCGATTCGCTCGCCTTCCTTGTAAGAAGGAAGCTTGAGACGTGGAGTTGCTAGAAAAGGTGCTGGGAGAGCAGTAGGGGAGTTTGGATTGGCTGCATCCAGTGTGCCTGAAGCCAAGGAGTCTCGCTTTAGCTTTAGGACTTCCAACTCGTGTTCACGTGCTTTGTCTCGCTCTCGTTCCTCGTACTCACCTAGTTCTTTCTCATGCTCATGCTGAATTTTCCACTCTTCACGGGCGGCATTTTCACGTTGCTGCTCGTAATTGAAACGCGATAGGACATAATCTCGAATTTCCTGGGGATTAGTAAGCCCCATATCCTTAGCTTCTAGCACGAATGCACTGGATTCCATCATGCTTAGTTTGAGACTGAGTGACAACTGAGACTGATAAGTAAAAGTGAGTGATTCGTTAATAATAATTCCAAGCTAGGAGCTTATCCTGGAATGAGGTCGCCAGATGTCAGGGGAAATTTATGTTTGATCCTGGTTGGCGGTCTCCAGATGTCAGGGGAAATTTAAGTATTTCAAAAGGATAATGATATTGTATAACTCGAGTATACAATGTATAGCTATGTGTGCTAAGAATGACTATCGAGTCATTTACTAAGAGAGAATAGACTTGTGAAATCGAGCAGCGATTTCACTTTATGCTGGCTCACTTCGCCAATTCTCTAGAGTCGAGAATTTATAGACTTTCTCAACGGTACGCAGCAGAGACTAGACGCTCTATTAGGCTGTAATATTGTACCGTTGGCCTCTAAGAAAGTTAGTTTCTCCCCTTAACAATAAAAAATAATAATAATAAAGATAAACAGGATCTTGGCTGAGCCAAACTCCTGGCTGGCACAACGGATTTAAGGATTAATGCCAAAAGCTGGCCTAAGTACCAGTCGTGATTTAATACAAAGAGTTGTGCTAACGTGGAGTAGCAAAACTATATTAAATAAGTGGGAAAATTAAACACGACTGTTACATTTAACAAAGCTCAAGAAAACGAACTGTAAATTTATTAAATACAAGCAAATAAATTTACGTTACATGACTCCAAATCAAAGGAAAAGGAATGCACTCACTCACTCAGACAAACAGCTAAATATCTCAAAAAGCTTAAGCCTAGGAAAACAGGAAAATACTAATCAGTATGGATGAGACTGTACTGTAGTCGATCACCAAGGATTGGTGGGAGCTCGGGAACACACGCCGACACAAGCTGAAATCTGAAATCGCTAAGAAAAACGATCACTTGAGCTTTCGTGTGGACACGACCCGCTCGTTCCGTGGCTAAAGACAGACTGAGCTCCGATTTGAATACTTAGCGCGGCGAGCGCGGGAAGATGGCGCCACAGGCGTATAACGGTTCAGGGCCGAACTGACAATTCAAAATTTTTCGCTCAATGTCACGATTCACTTAACATAATGTTACGATGTAGAAAATTCCTGACAGGAGGTTTGAGCCAAAAAAAAGAATAAATCCAAAATCTGCTTGGATTGAGGGGGGGGTGTCAATGGTGGAAATTCGGCCAGGTCTGGGCGGGTTAAAGAAGTGATGGGAATTGATAGGTAAAAGTGGTTTGGACATGCTGAGAGGAAGGGGAAGGCTGACTGTTTGAGGAGAATCACAGGTATGAATTTGGAGGGAAGAATGCTTAGAGACAGACTTAAGAAGATGTGGGATAAAGTCTAGCATGGATACCACTGTGATAGAAGACTTAGTAGGGAAATGGCTCAAGATTGTTTATCAAGTGAAGACCTACAAATGTCAGTGTTTATCAAGTGGAAAGACCTACAGATGTTAGCATGATGTATAAACCTATATGTTCTATTCATCCTTCATCATGATTATGAATGTTTCAATAATATACAGCCTCATGCTGTACTACATGAGCAGTCTGTGTGTCACGAATTTTCTACATCGTAAAATTATGTAAAGTAAATTG
>JAGKTI010029256.1:0-12708 GCA_018397915.1 Birgus latro | reverse complement strand
GTGAATAAAGAGAGTGCTTTATTTATAACAGCACTAGAAATTATTATGGGATTATATATATATAAAATGCTTTTAAGCATAGAACTTTTATAGGGGCTTTGATTTATTAATATAGTGTTAGTAATAAAGTGAATTGAGTGTAGATGTCAGTGCGGTTTTTAAGCATGGAACTTTATTGAAGTGAAATGAGGTGGGAAATACCTCATAGTAATTTGTGAATATCTTATAAATAATTTTTTGTAATTAAAGCCTAGAAAAACCATATCATTCTTTCACTTCTTCCAGTTCCCAGTTCTAAGTACATGTGTGTAGTGGCGTGTAGTGAAACCACAAGTCGCGCGTTGCCGGTGTCGGGGTGGTTCCACGCTACCTCAGTACGGGAGGATAATATTCCCGAGATAAATATCATATCGACACCTAGGCAGTGGTGCGACATCTGGTAGCAGCGGTGGGGATATACTTATATTAATTGTTATTCCCAACTTTGAATAATTAAAGGAAACAACTTAAGGGAACTGGAAGGAAGAAATAGTGAATAGTGAATATTTTTCTTCTTTTTTAATTTGTTCTGTAAATGAGTGATTTTGATTGGGAGGGCGATCTAAACCCAGTTGAGGAATTACTCGATTCAGACGATTCTGACTCTGTTTCTGTTGGTTTTGGCTTTGTTTCTGACGATCCTGACACAGAAGACTCTGACGAAATGACTTCAACACCTGTTAATCCTCACCCTTCAAGTTCTACTGGGGGAGATATTGCCCAATTATCTCAGCCATTATCCCAGGCCATCTCAGATAATAGTAAGAATCCCATACAACAATTGGGGGCCATGAGATATTTTTGTAGTTCAAAATTTCGCTCCTCACCGGAATATCCAGGAAAACGATTAGAGCCAGATGTTATGATCTGGTTAAGTGATGTAGAGATGAGGACCAATGATACTTCGAAGTGGACTACGAAGGGGAGAATGGAGGTAGCTAGGACATTTTCACTCGGTCCTCCACAAGAGATTATGGAGATTTTAATCCGGGACTCTAATGATGACTCGGATAGGTTCAAAGGTCGAGTGAAGGACCAATATTATACAGAGGAAAGTCTAGAAACGTTACACCAGGAGTTATGGCGAAGCAGAACCCCGGGGAAATTCCACTTCACTACTTCTACAGGTTACAGAGCCTGGGGGATTGGATTGTTACATTACGTGACACTTTCCGGGAATCAGTGGATCTCATCATTGTTAATAATTTTCTGGACATGTTTCCTAAGCAGTATGTTGCACATATTCCACAGAGCAGGTACCGTAACCCAGTAGAGATAGCGAAGGAAGGAGTCAAGTGGGCAGAGAAGACAAATTCGCCTCTGTCAGAAGAAAATGTATTGAAAGAAAGAAGACAGGGAACGATTGCTAGTGTGAACCCAAGTGCAGGCAGTGTTAGTGCGTCGCCTAGGCTAAAGGCTCAGCCGAACACTGGGGCGAGAAATCGTACGAGTGCGAGTGGCGGCACAGACACTCATCAAAGTTCATGCGGCAGTTCCCGTGACAATAATGATTGCCGTAGGTGTGGGAAGCCAGGGCACTTCGCCAAACGGTTTCGTGCGGACAGGCCCCTCCAACGGGGGAAATACGATCATCTGTCACAAGAGCAGAGGAGGAGGATTAAATGTTTTCGTTGCTCCATGACGGGACATCGTGCTGAGCACTGTGCGGTCCGTGTAGATAATCCTGGACAGTCAGTAGCTAGATGCAGGGAATGTCAGAGTACTACGATAGTACAGATCAGTGTAATTGGAAAAGGATTAAGTCACCCGAGGAAGAAAAAAAAGCCAGACGAATCGGGTTGGGATTGCCACAACGAGTGATGGAGTAGCGAAGTTGGCGGTGGTTAGAGGTATGTGTGGGAGTTTACATTGTGAGATACTTCTGGATACAGGAGCTTGTAAATCTTTGATTAGCCAACAGACCTATGAAATTGCGTCAGGACCTGATACTGATCTCCGACCTTATCGAGGTGGTGGGTTGGTGTCCGCTAGCAGTGATGCAATGGACATATTGGGATTGGTGAATTTCCAGGTAGAATTAGGTGATAGGAAATATGATCAGGAATTTGTGGTAGTGAGGGACTTACCCTCAGCCGTTTCCATAATTTTGGGAGTTGATTTCATATTCGCACATAGCCTAGGTATCACTGCCAACCCGCTATGTATAAAAGTCGGGGAAGAGGAACTTGATTTAGTGACCGAGGGAGGGAGTGTTTCTTGTGTAGAGTTCAATCCTTCTTTTGTGATAAATGAGATAGTTCCTTCATCCGAGGAAAATGAGGAAGTGGATTTTGTGACAAGTCAGTGTGTCACAAATGAGACAGACATTCTGGAACCTTACACATACGGAGCAATAACGTTAAAGACAGCGTTAAGTGGGTGGGAGGTAGGAATGTTTATGCCAAACACTGGTAGTTCGATTGCGGCAGTGTTGTGGCCCGGCATTGTAAGTCCAGTGGATAATGGGGCAACAGGGGAAGGAACATGTTTTACTGTTGCATATGCGAATTTAACCCCTGACCCGGATATTTATAGATGGAGAATTTAAGGTAGGTACTGTATCCCCTTATGAAGAAGTCAGGTGGGGAGAGGAAGTGAGTCCAGAGGGAGATCAGATCACTAGTGTAATGAGTGAGGATAGACTCCGGAAACTGTACACGGAAGTAGATCAGATAACCATTCCTTCAAGCCGAGAAAATGAGGCATTAAAAAGGCTAATAAGGAAACACCCAAGTGTGTTTGCACTTCCCGAGGACCCGCTTACGACCTCACCCTACTTCTATCATCACATATGTGCGGATGGACCGGTAGTAAACTGTAGGGTAGGCCATACCGTATACCGACAAAGTGGCATGATCAAGTACGTAAGCTACTTGAGGATTCACGTAGACAGGGGATTATCAGGCCTTCTCGTTCACCTTATTCTTCGCCACTGGTTCCAGTAGTTAAGAAGGATGGTGGTTTGCGGATCTGCTTAGATTTTAGACATTTAAATAAGCAGATAGTTACTGATCCTTACCCTTTGCCCAATATTGAGCATATTCTTTCACAGTTAGGTGAGAATAAGTACTTCAGTAATTTAGACTTGAAGCAGGGTTATCACCAGATATCTATGGATGAGGAGTCTAGGCCTCTTACGGCTTTTTCCTCACCTGAAGGGCACTGGGAGTATTGCAACCTTCCTTTTGGATTAAAAGATGGGCCGGCTTCTTTCCAGCGTATAATTAATAAAGTCATGATTGGTCTCACGGGAAAGATAACCCATACTTTTTTGGATGACATTGTCATTTATGGGAAGGCGTTTGATGCTCATGTACATAACCTAGATGAGGTCTTGGGACATCTTGAAGGGGCAAAGTTAACTATTAAATTACCAAAGTGTAGTTTCTTTAAATAGGAGGTATCCTTCTTAGGTCATGTCATCACCACTGAGGGATTACGTCCTCAGCCAGAGAAAATCTGTGCAATCCAAGGTATTGCAGTTCCTAGTACTTTGAAAGAACTCTAGAGTTTCTTGGGGTTAGTGAATTATTATCGCCGGTTTGTGGAAAATTTCTCCCAGATAGCGGCACCACTCACGAAACTTACTCGTAGGTAAAGAGATGTGAAGAACACACAACAGCGCGTGGAGTGGAGCGTGGAGGCACACTGTGCTTTTTGTGAGCTTAAACGAAGGTTAGCGGAAGATGTATTGCTAGCTTTTCCTCGCTTTGATAGACCTTTTGTGTTAACTACGGTCGCCAGCGGTACGGCGATTGGCGGAGTTTTGCAACAGAAAGATGATCAAGGGTTCCTTCGGCCATTGACTTTCTTCAGCCATGCTCTAAACAAGGCAGAGTTGAACTATGCTACGATAGAGCAGGAAGCGCTGAGCATTGTTTATGGGTTGAAGGTGAACAGACCGCTTATCTTGGGTTATGAGATATTGATTCAGACTGATCATTGACCTCTTACTTGGTTGTTTAATGTAAATGCGGCCTCAGGGAGGATTGCAAGATGGCAAATCCAGGTAGCCGAATATGACATCAAGGCTGAATATTTACCAGGACAACAAAATGTCGTAGCGGATGCTCTATCCCGGTTGAGAACGACTCAGTCTAGTGATGAAGATGAAGTTGCACTACTTGTGAGTTCAGGCACTGTGGAAATAGACACAATAGATTGGGATGTCACTGAGATAAGGCGACAGCAAGATGCACACCCAGTTTGGGGTAGATTAAAGAGTTATTTGCAGAATGAGACTACGGAGGTACCAAAATTTCGAACAAAGTTAGACTGCTTTCATTTGTTGCCAGACGGTTTGCTCTATAAGGAGAGTCGGTCAATTGTAATAGGGGAAGTATTCCAAATTGTAGTCCCAGAATATAGCGTTCAGTCTGCACTTAGACTTGCTCATTGCTTACCGTTATCTGGTCATGGTGGAACCAAGATTACTTTAACTCGTGCGAGATGGTTTGCATACTGGCCTCAGATGGAGAGAGATGTCGTGAAATTTTGCAAACGGTGTACCCAGTGTATACGTTCGAAGCGTTTGGGGGACGCCCCAGGCCCGCTTCTCCGTTTCCCAGATGTCACTGCCCCATGGGTCAGGTGTCACATGGATTTGATTGGTCCACTAAATAGATCAGAGGAAGGGCATTAATATGTCTTAACTTTCATTGATGCGATGACTCGATTTCTCATCGTGGAACCATTAAAGTCTAAGTCTGCCGAAGAGCTGGCTAGAGTGTTTGTTGAGCGAGTCATTTGTATTTACGGAACTCCACAACAATTAGTCACGGATCGGGGTACTGAATTTGTTAACAAGGTGTTTCAGGAATTGGCACGGTTGCTGCATATGAAACATGTGAACATTACTCCTTATCACCCATCCTCTAATGGATTGGTGGAGAGGGCAAATGGCACCATCATACAAATAATACGAACTATGGTGGATCAGAACGCTAATCACTGGCACAGAATGGTACCAGTTGCGATGATGGCTTATAAATCTGGATATAATCGGACTATCCGTGATTCCCCTTACTTCTTGCTGTTTCTCAGGGACCCACAGGTGCCTTATCATGTAGTGCAGGACCCATCTTTGAAGTACAACCTTGAGGATATACCTAATTTATTTGCCGCCATAACAACAAAGGTTTTCGAAAGATGCCAGGACTTTCTCGATCGTGCGAGCACAGAGAACGAGAACAGAAGGGCAAAGCGATGTATAATGAAACCACTTATGGTAGGGGACCGTGTCTATGTGAAGACTGTTCCTGCCAGGGGGGTGGTAAGGAAATTGCAACCTTTATTTTCAGGACCCTATCGTGTAGTTGATCGGGTAAATGATGTTATCAAGGTTCGTCCTATACAAGGGGGGAAAGTAACCACTTTACACACTGACAGGGTGAAGGTGGTCAAGGAGGAGTGTGTTACGAAGAAGCAAAATCGTAATGCAAGAATGACTTATCCTATTCATGAAGGTGGAGAGACTGGGGATGAAGGGGAAGGTGCAGGTGAGGAAATAAATGAGGGAGAAGGTATCCCAGGGCCTGTAATTGACTTCAGTTTGCCTCCTCCACAAGTAAGTCAGGCTACAGGTAATGGTGGAACTGGCAACTCGGCGGATTTGCTGCCAGTTGCCACTGAGTCAGGGCCAGTTACCACTCCCCCACACCACACCACACCTCACACTCCACCACCTTGTAGATACAGTCTGCGGCCACATTCTAGTGTCCCAGACTACCCGTTGTGTATGGATAGACCTATTGAGTATCAGACTGCACAAGCAGAGGCACCTGGTGTGACTGAAACACAGACTGAAGTGACTGAGGACAACACAGGAGACATGTAGTTTTTACTAAGTGAATAAATGATAGTCAGGTGAACTTGTGGTTATAGTTTTACAAATCTCTTGCAGATGATTGCTTGGGTTTGGGTGAGTCCATCCCAATTGGTATCGATAGGACCACGAGAGGAGACACCTGCCAACTTGGGATTGGTGTTTTCACCTGTGGGTCGTTTGATGATTACAGGAAATAACTATGTAGTTCCAGTTGTACTTAATAAGGAGGAGTTGTTCCAACCTTTACGTGTTGCTCGCGACTTGAGTGATGCCATATTGTGGAACATAGGCCATATGGATGGATAATGGCAGCGCTCTAGTTGCTTCATTACGGACTACTATGCATGCATTTCAAGGTGAATTTGATACTCGCTATCAGGATTTGAGCAGTTATATAGACTATCTCATGTCAGATCATCCATGGAGTCGTCGCTCCAGACGGGGTGCGATCGACATATTGGGGCAGTTTGCCAATGTTTTGTTTGGAACAGCTACTCAACAACAGGTTGATGACATTCATGCTAGATTAGGGAGCCTTGAGACGATGTCAGAGAAGGAGAGGTCAGAATTAAATGTTCATTCCAAAGTATTGAATACTACAATTAGAAACGTGTCACACATGCAGGCAGCACTGTTGAAGATACAGAAGGCTGCAAATATTTCTTACAGTATTATACGATTGTATTCATTGAAGACCTTAGAGTTGGAGAATGAAGTAAAGATGTATGAGGCTTTGTTTAACTTCCAACTCGCCCTGTCTGACATCATAGCTGATCATTTTAGAATTAAGTTGGGTATTCAAGAAATGCTCCAGGCTAGGCTGAGTCTAGATATGGTCCCTAACGAAATCTTGTTGGAATTATTGGGGAATATCTCACTCAAGGAGCCGGGTTTACTTTTCCCAGCGAGGCCAGAATATCTAGCACTGTATCGTGACATCATCAAAGTTGTACCTCGAGGTTACATGTCAGCTGTGTGCTTTTGCTTACTAATACCAGTGTTGGGTGACCCTTCTGATGAATTTGACATCTTTAGGATCACCTCACTTCCTTACAGTGTGCCTGCTACGGAGGTCTACGTGAGAGTACTTCACCAGTGTAACTTCCTTGCTTTCACGGAAGATCACCTTCATTATGTGCTGTTTCAAGATTTCACCAGTTGCAGGGACCACCAGGACTTGGTGATCTGTGAACCTTTGGGATCCGTCTATCATGTCGCGACTCCATCTTGTGAGAGTGATTCTTTTCTTAACAGAAACAATGCCACTAAGCTCTGTAGGAAAGAAATATTAACTTCATTCAGTCCAGTTTTTGTGAAGCTGAAAAATTACTGGTGCTACTCTACAGCCCAGCCTTTGTATTTCACGTTGAAGTGCGCAGTGAACAAAATTAGAAAAACCATGCAAGTTGTTAAGGGAGTAGGGAAATTGGTCTTGGGAGATGGCTGTAGCGCCCACAGTGAAGCCTTGACCCTTCCTGCTTATGCAACTCCTGCCATAGAAACTAAGCTCACTGTTTACCCCCATCTCCTAAACCTCAGTACCTCACTCACCCATGCTGAACTTACAGCTATAAAGGACTTACCCACTTTAGGACCTAACCTTAACATTACTCCTCTGTTTCTGGATGACCTCCTTAAATATCAAAGTCAGTTGCAGTTGACTGAACCTCTCAAACCTTTCGGTTCTTCCACCTTTTTCTGGTACTATGTCCATGCTGGAATAGCCCTCTTTCTGGTTCTCCTGTCCGCATATATCCTTTATAAGTGTTACACTACTGTCTGTGGGTGTACATGTTGCAGACTTCAGTCCATACTCTGATGTCGACGTGCACGGAACCCCGCCATGCCCTACTCACGACGAGGACGTGTGACTTCATCTTTGGGGGGAGAAATGTCGGGAAGCCAACAAGCATCCCCTCAGGCAGGTGTAAGCAGACACGCAGCTGTTGCAGGTGTGGAGGCAAAGACACCTGCTGGACGTGAGTTTAGAGTGAAGCACGGACAGAGGAGAAAGAGTAGAGAATTCGATGTTGATTCCATGTACAGCTGTGGGCAATAAATATAGGGAGGTGGAATAAGGAAGGGAGGTTGAGAGGAAGAAATAAATGGAAGGGTAAATGGAAGGAGGAGAGAGAGATAGAGAGAGGAGTAATGATGGTGTTGGGTAGTTGTTTATACAGACAAGTGTTGCCTAGGCAGTTCAGACCGTGAGAGCGTGTGCTGACTACGAAACTTTGCGGTATGGGAACCAAGCTGACGCGGCGATTTTGCTAGGGCCTCTACGTTGGATGACGCGGGTGATGTGTGGATGAGGGCGGTGGATGAGTGGGTGTGGCCATCACCCACCTCGCAACCATGTGACCTGCTGGTGAACATCAGCAACCCTTGAGGCCAGAAAGGGGTACGGACCTCATTTGAGACTGGAGGATAGAGCAGAGCCGTGTATGAGTGTATGACATCGTGGCGGGAGGACGCAGCTTGACATAGCCTGGCGCGGAGAGATGTCGCTGTGTAGCCGAGAGTGAGAGTTCCAGAGACGACATGAGAGCGCTTCTTTTAGTAGTGAGTAAAAGTACATGCTTGTGGTAATCGCGGGTACAAACTGGCTAATAGTGCTATTATAATTGTCTGTCGTCTGGGACTGGTAAAAAGGACTCCTAGTTAGAAACGGAAGGAGCAAAGTTTTTTAATGTTTAAATGTGTTTTTCTTGCACTAATGTAATAGTGTAACTTTATATATATATGTGAATAAAGAGAGTGCTTTATTTATAACAGCACTAGAAATTATTATGGGATTATATATATAAAATGCTTTTAAGCATAGAACTTTTATAGGGGCTTTGATTTATTAATATAGTGTTAGTAATAAAGTGAATTAAGTGTAGATGTCGGTGCGGTTTTTAAGCACGGAACTTTATATGAAGTGAAATGAGATGGGAAATACCTCAGAGTAGTTTGTGAATATCTTATAAATCATTTTTTGTAATTAAAGCCTAGAAAAGCCATATCATTCTTTCACTTCTTCCAGTTCCCAGTTCTAAATACATGTGTGTAGTGGCGTGTAGTGAAGCCACAAGTCGCGCTTTGCCGGTGTCAAGGTGGTTCCACGCTACCTCAGTATTAAATACGGGAGGATAATATTCCCGAGATAAACATCATATTGACACCTAGGCAGCGGTGCGACAAATTGCAAGGCCCGTCGTTTGCACGTTTTTCAAGATTCGCGGGTCATTTTTGGTAGGCATATGCGGGAGACCTTCCTCTACCCCCAGCCAGGCGGCGACACTGCCTGACCCTGTGCAACCCCCCCCACCTCGGGGGGGTTAGCAGTGACCTTGCCAGTAAAGACATGTCGCACCACAGTCCCTCTGATGACAAAATTCAAGCCGAAAGTGATTCCTGATGTGAAGGGCAAAGATTACGTAACACCAGAGTTAGTATTGAGCAGAAGTAATGAAGAGGTAACATCGCCAAGGTAGGTGCAATATGTTGATGTGTTTGGTGAGGGATCAACGCTTGTATCTCCTATATTATTGTGTGAAAAGCAATATACTGTTTCACTGCATATAAATTCGTACCAAATAAATAAATATCTACGAGGCTGTGTGGTTTAGGTTAAGTTTCCCTTACATAGGGAGCGTCTTTTATGAAGTGCAGCGTCATAGAAAGTGGTAGCCAGGTGAGGGACCTCTCCCCTGTTTAGGATATTTCTCACTTCAGATGAGTGCTTTCTCACTGAATTTTCGATGTTCCTCACCAAAAGCGGAGGTTTGAGACAAAAAAAGACAAGTTGAAAATCAGTCGGGTTCTGGGAGTGGGTTGGGTAAAAAAGTGGTCGGGATGAAGCGGGTTAATAAGGTTATAATTCAGAACACACTTACAGGTATGCCATCGTGATTTTGAGTCTCTTCAGCTAAATAAGGACTCTGTGGCAGAAGCCTCGTCATTTCAGTCAGTTTCGAGAGAAGGTGCGCCGGATAAAGTTAGAAACTATATCGGCAAATTTCAATTCAGGGGAAACTGAAGTATGAACTAAACAAATGCTTTTATATCAATCAAACACTGTTAATGACACAATAAAGTAGTTAGTGTAGTTATGATATAGGATTGGAATATTACTGCTTATTTATACAAGTAACTCACCTTGACTGTATTAAGAAAAAATAATATAATTTCAGTGATTCATGGTAACCCTAGGAAACATAAGGGTGATTTTGACATAAACATAATGCCAGGCTTTTAGTAAATCATTTCCTGCAATATATACGTATAGAATGCATACGGAATTACTTTTCATTATGAAAGCAACCATACACGGAATCAAAGAAAATTACATCAGCAACCATTCATATTAGGCAAACACATCAATACAAGGTCCAGCCACCTTGAGCTTGAACAACCCCATCAACCCTTCTGGGTACAGATGCCACTAAATTATGACAAATATTTGGACGGTTCCTCACAGACTCCCAAACCTCAGGGGCTTTACGTTCTACGGCTTGAACACTTTTTTTCTTTACCCACGTCCCAGCTCTTGCACATAATGGCTCATAAATTCTCGACTGGGTTTAGATTACAACCCTTTGAGGGCCAAGAGAGGACTTCCACTTCCGGGTGATGATTTAACCAATCATTTAACGCTGTGCACATATCGTAATCAAGTCTAACAGGATGAGGGAGTAGGACTGCCATATTTCGCACGGATGGCAATAAAACGTATACTACAAGAGAGTATTATGGTACCAACTCTAACATATGGAAGTGAAGCTTGGACCTTGTTGGAGGGACAGAAGTCAAGTTATTTGGGAGGAGCATGTGGAGTCACATGGAAAGACAGACTGACAAATGAGGATGTGAAGGACCGTTGTGGTGTGGATGTGGATGTGATACGAAGCGTTAGGAGAAACACTTTGAGGTGGCCATGTGGAGAGGATAGAGAGTGAGAGACTGACGAGGAGAGTGTATGTGAGTAAGGTGGACGGGAGGAGAGGGAGGGGGAGGCCAAGGATGAGATGAAGGGGATGGAGTGGAGAGGTATATGAGAGGGTGGGGGGGGGGGAGCTGGGAGCAGTGCAATGAAATGGCGGGGGACAGGGCGACATGGAGGCGATTTGCTTGTGGCCACCCCTGTTTGTTACACCCTTTTGATGGTGGAAGGAAAGTCCTGGAATAGCTATTTACGGCCTTTAATTGTGGAGCACGGAGACAGTAGTTGTCCGTATCAGAGTTAGCCCTCAACTGACTGTACATATGTTTCCAGTTGGTTGGTGAAGCCTGGGAACGGCTGATTAGGTCAGCAGTTTGAGGCCATATAGTGGGGAGGGGGGGCATATATACATATATATAACGGGCATATATACATATAAGGGGAATGGTACAATACTCCCCCGGGTGGTTGAGATGGTGTCTCCTAACACTAGAGAGGAGTTATATGGAGTGGTTCATATGACTAAGGTAGGCGGGAGATTTGTACAAGGGGGAAGTATGATACAGTTGAGGGAGGGAGGCATTATGATACAAGAGTTGGAGTAGGAATTGTAATACAGAGTAGGAGGGAGGACATGGCCATGTCAAAGGGATGTAAACTAGGGATATACATTGTTACAATGAAAGGTATGTTGATATAAGATACACTAGGAGGCATGTTGACATAAGATACACTAGGAGGCATGTTGACATAAGATACACTAGGAGGCATGTTGACATAAGATACACTAGGAGGCATGTTGATATAAGATACACTAGGAGGCATGTTGATATACGATACACTAGGAGGCATGTTGATATATGATACAGTACAAGGAGTACATAGAAGTATCCGTTCATGCATGTTCTTATATCTATATAAGTATATAACTCTTTGCTAAATAGGTTGCACATTTTTTTTTATAGCTACAGTAGTTTCTATATGTCACACATTACTGTATAAGAGATATGCCAACACTTGCTGGTGATACTTTTGCTGTCCATAGTTTATGCAACTTAGCAGGTGGCATTGGTAATTACTGAATGCGAGGGCACCAAGGACGGGTAGTTTCAATGTCTTGGGTAGGGCGTACTATGCCAGTAGCAATTCTGATATCCTGTAGTCTGTGTTCCTTTTCCGGACACAACAGTGCACTGGGGGTAGGGGGTTTTCAAGAATTCTCCCCCAGTATCCCTGCTTGTCGTAAGAGGCGACTAAAAGGGTTGGTGGTGGGTTAGTGCCCCACCCCGTAAAAACAGCTAACTAAAAATACGAACAGGAAGCCACGGACCAGGACTGACCAAAAGTTGACGACAAAGGAACGGACAAAGGACGAGATAAAGATTGCGACCTGGAATGTGAGGGGTATGAATGATGAGGTGAAAGAGAGAGAGATTGTACAGGTGCTTGAGAGTGTGAAAGTGGATATATGTGGAATAACTGAAACTAAATGGCAAGGTGAGAGTGTGAGAGAATGGGAATATGGGTGGGGTATATGCGCAGGAGTGGGTGAGAATGAGAGGGCGAAAGAGGGAGTGTGCATTGTTGTGAGCAACAGGTGGAAGGAGAATGTAAGAGAGTATGGATCAGTTGGGTCAAGGATTGTGTGGGTAAGAGTGAAAGTTGGACTACAGATGTGGGCAATTGTGTGCGTGTATGCGCCAACGCAAGATCGTGTAAGTAGAGCGAGAGAAGAGTTTTGGACAAATGTGGAAGCCTGCTTGGAAAAGTTTGAAAGGAATGAGAGAGTGTTTCTGATTGGAGATATGAATGGAAAAGTAGGGAATGAGAAGGTGGATGGAGTGGTTGGTGAGTGGGGTGTGCCTGCAGAGATGGATGAGAATGGCAGTGCTTTAGTGGACATTTGTGCTGGGAG
>JAGKTI010029254.1:0-12708 GCA_018397915.1 Birgus latro | reverse complement strand
GCATTTTCTAAAGGCACAAGTGATAAGAATGAATCCTTGATACCTTCGGGGGTGGTAACTCGTGCAACAAGGGCAAGATGTTTTATACAGCCCCGGTCTGTTGACTCCTCTACTATCAGAGAGAAACATTTTTCTCTAAGAAGACTGATTAAGTCGTTTTTCTTCTTTTGACCAAGGGCATTTTTCACAATAGCTGAACATTTTGTTTTACCACACTTGAGTTTCTTTGCCACATCTGAATCTGGGCATATTGCCTGAATAGCTGGAACAAGTTTATCAGCAACCGAAAATGGAAGGTTAAGTTCACTTACGACTGCAGCTAATCATATTTCAGATTCTTTCACTTTTCTTTCTGCATGTCTTTCTCCACTGACAATTGGCATATCAAATACACTAACTGTATATTTAGCACTCTCCACAATCTTATGCTTGGCCCCTGCAGCATGTTTCTCGGTTTCAGATTTGCCAGCTTTTCCATCAGAATTACACAATTTGCACTGGAAATACAGAGGGCCTTTACTACTTCTTGTCAGCCAGCTTTTAAATTTGGGGTCAGTTTCCCATTTTTCAGTGTATTTCTGGGTGTAAGGCTGCTTTTTACGCTTTGCTGGAGGAGTAGACATGACTAAAAGTTACAACAGTAACTGAACTAGGTGGGAGACTTCCAAACGCCACCAGGCTTTATTCAGGACTGAATAAAAATTTGGAGTCACGGTATGCATGGGGAGGACACGTACTGGACGGACGAGAACGATACGGTTGTGTTGCCAGTTACCACAACCCCCATCCCACCCTCTCTCTTTCTCTTACTTTAGAGAATTTAAGCAGAATTGGATGTACTGGTCTTCTCTCTCTCTCTCTCTCTCTCTCTCTCTCTCTCTCTCTCACACACACACACACACACACACACACAATAGACAATTTTGTCTATTATCTGAATTAAAAGAAGTGTGGTTCGTGGCATCACAGCCATATCGTTCTCGTTCGTCCAGTATTTTTCAAATTTCCCTAGATTTTGGTGTATTTTGAATTTTCTTCCCTGTTTCCCTGTAGAGACATGAATTTCCCTAAAACAGGGAAATTTCCCTGTATATGGCACACTGGTGTGTGTGTGTTGTGTTGGGTGGTGGAGGGGGAGGGGGGGATGAATCTGTGGCTACAACAACAACAACAACTACTACTACTAGTACAGTACATTATGACTGTACAATATTACAAAGATGCTCATATTCATGTTCATTATTTTGTACAAATGTTCTTGCATCATATACTTTTTACAGAGGCTCCAGTATACCTGTTTGCCTTGGCCTTTTAATGGTGACTCTCCATGCTGCTCAATCTCTGGCACCCTCCCAATTCAGTGCCTTAACCCTGAGGTCACACTCTATGGCCTCATCCCAAGTCTTTTTTGGTCTGCCTCTTGCAACCCTATCCCAGTGTTCACACTTCTCACCTTCCACACCCAACTGACATCCTCCATCATTTCCACAGGCCCAAACCACCTTAAGCTACCCCTCCTCATCACAAACCATCTCAGTCTACCCATCCTCATCACAAACTATTTCAATCTACCCCTCCTCATCACAAACCTTCTCAATCTACCCCTCCTTATCACAACACTAAGGCATTCCAGTCCCAACCTTTCTCTCAACTCTTCAGTCATAAACGTAGCCCCCCAGGCCTCACATTCATGGACAAATTACTCATCCATCTAATCACTGTCATTTCTGTACATTTGAGCTTGCAAATATCCTCTTCCGTTACTGCCTAGGTCTCACTGCCATACAGCATTACACTACTAAAATATGTCACATACAAAGATCCCTCAGCATGGAGGGAGAGCTCTCTCAATGTCAGGAGAGGCAACAGCTCCCTGAATTTCCTCCAACAACTCCTTACCCAAGCCACAGAGCTGCTCCAGCCCCACCTCCAGCACATAACATGTCTCCCACCTAACAAAATTCTTCNGTTAGCCTCCTTGACAGATGTTAGACCATTTAGATGGGCTTTAAACCTGTTTTTGGGCTCATTTGGGTGGGTTTTGGGCTTAGTTTGGGGGGATACCCAAGGCTGGTAAACGCTCCACATAAATTTACATGTTAAAAGTACCCCGATATACGATAACCCGCCTAACGATAGGGCTTTACCTACCCAATTACATCGTTAAACCAGGGTATGCCTGTACTGCACTATTTTGCAGTCTAACTCTAATCCTCTTTAGCAACCACTTATCACAAATACTACACAAGATGAAGTTACTTCCCACACCCTTGTGGCAAACCACACATGGCCACACTCCCTCTGCTTTGACAGTACAGTACTGCCACCAGCCCTAGATATCATCACTTTTGTTTTATCCACATTTACTCTCAAACTCTGGTGTGCCATACCATCTCTCCATTTCTTAAATCTTTCCTCTGCCTCCCTTTCATTTTCTGCAATCAACACCAAGTCATCAGCACACAACATCTTCAGGGGAGGATTAAGAGTGCATGGGGCCCCTGGCTAAACTTCAGGTGGGGGCCCTTTTATCAAACAGTTGGCGAGCGAAGTGTCTTGATTATTTGACAAACTGTAGGAATTGGGGGCCCTCCAAATACTGGGGGCCCCTGGTTGCAGCCCACTCAGCCCCCCCTTTAATCCGCCACTGAACATCTTCCATGGGAGTCCATTTCTGAAGTCACATGAGAGGACTTTTTCAAGTATCATGATAAACAACAAGGGGCTCAAGACTGACCCCTGGTGCACAACAACTTTCACGGAAAACTCATCATTCATATCTCCGTCCATCCTTCACTGGGTGCAAGCACCCACATACATATCTACTCATATACATATATATCTATCAACATACTCGTACATAACCAACTCCACTCTAACCAACCACTCCTCGATCACAAGCTTTCTCATTGCCCACTTCACCACCTCTCTAGGGACTCTGTCAAAGGCCTTTTCCAAATCAACAACAAAAAATACAATTCCCTTTCCTTTCCAATATATTTTTCTTGAAGCTGTCAAACAATGAATATGGCATCAGTGGTCCCCCTGACTAGCATAAACCCAAACTGCATCTCATCAATATTCACTCTTTCTCTAATCATATCTTCAAAAACTCTCTCCATTACCTTCATTATCTGATCTAAAAGCTTTATGCCTCTGTAATTTCCACTTTTCAGGGCAACACTCTTCCCCTTGTACATAATTACAATTACACTCTCCAGCCAATCATCTGGGACAACACACTCAAACATAATCATATTTATAAAATCAGAAGTAACCTCACTCCAGTATCTCCTGAGGCCTTCAACATTTCAGCAGTCAGCCCAGACACACCTGCTACCCTCCTCACCTGTATCCTGCCTATTGCCCTGCTCACAGTACCTGCATCCTGCCTATTGCCCCATTCACAGTAGCAGTGTCAATCAAAGGCCAAGGGCCAAGCACTGGATCTGCTGGCTCCAAACCTTCCCTGTCCCACTCAAACTCCTCATTCAACAACCTGCAATATAAATTTATTACAAAAACACTCACCTTCCACATACGTTAATCCCAGGTCCTGTACACCATCAGGCTGCCTCCCTCCAGGTGGCAGGAAGTATACACATCTTATTCAATTTCTGGACTGCAACAATTTCACCCATCATCACCATCCTGGAAAAACTACATACATTAGACTAAATAATACAACTATCTATTTATTTATTATATACGTACCTTTGGCCAGCTGCCTTATTCCCAAAAAGGGGTGGCCACAAACAAACCACCTCCATGTCACCCTGTCCTCTGCCATTAGGCTGCCCCTTCACCAACTCACAAGAAACTTTCTCATATACTGTACCTCCCCACCCCATCCCTCCATCTTATCCTTGGTTTCCTTTTTCTTTCTCTCCACATCTTCATTCACATACACTCTCCTAGTCATAGTCTCACTCTCCATCCTACCTACCCCATCCCTCCATCTCATTCTGATCACCTTCTTTTCCTTCCCTCCACATTCTCACTTACATACACTCTCCTAGTCAGTCTCTCATTCTCCATTGTCTCTACATGGCCAAACCATCTCAGAGTACAGTAAATTCTCTCATCCATCACCACAGGAGGATCTGGATGGGATACATGATTGGAGCCAGATGTGGGAAATGAAATTCAATGCAAAAAAATGTAAAATATTGGAAATGGGTAAAAGTACCAAGAGGCCATCATTGAATTATATGATGGGTAATGAACCAATTAGAAAAGCGAGAGAAGAGAAAGATTTAGGAGTGCTGGTCCAGGATAGTTTGTCACCTGAAAAACACATCAACAAGATAGTTAGAGAGACATATAAACTCTTGACCAATATAAGAGTGGCATTTCATTACATGGATGAGGAGATGATGAAAAAATTGATAGTGGCCATGATCCGCCCCAGGTTAGAATATGCAGCACACAAAAAGAAAGATATAAACAAGACTGAGAAAATACAAAGAACAGCAACCAAGATGGTCCCCAGTCTGGTAGATTTGTCGTACAGAGAGAGGCTGGAAAGGCTGGATTTGCCTTCCTTAGAGGAAAGGAGAGAGAAGGGCGACATGACTGCAGTGTTCAGGACCATGATAGGAGTAGATAAAACTGACAGAGAAAATCTGTTTGTGTGGGATGAGAGGGTAACAAGGGGACACGGAATGAAACTAAAGAAGCCAAGCTGCTTGAAGGACATCGAGAAATATAGATTTCCTCATAGATGCATAGACCTGTGGAATAGCCTGGACAAAGAGATTGTCCAGTCTAAAAACTTGAACGAGTTTAAGGCAAAATTTGACTTATTGAGAAACGGAGACGGGATCTCACGAGCGTAGCTCATTTCCTGTATATCACAATTAGGTAAATACATCATCCACTATGTGGCCAATGAGGGACAATTTGGTGAAATCCATGGGGAGCCAAAAATTCAAAATCCATGCCATTCTGTGGGAGTCCTGGTACCCAAACACTGCCATGAGTCTTGTTACCAGTTATAGTTCAATTTATATAAAGGCATTTCCAACAAGAGGTTAGTTTAATATATATAAACATTTACAACATAATATCAGTTTAATAAATATATAGAAACACAGTAACAACATCCCGCACCATCAAAACATCCCACACACGATGAAAACAACTTGATGATGAAGGGGAAAACCAGTGAAAAGGACTGACAGGTAAAATAAACACTGACCCTCACTTGAATAACTGTTGTGGCAGCAGCAGATGTTTACACAGCAGCCATAACATTGGATTATGACAATGAAAATATGTTACTCCTGTGTTTATGTTTTTTTGAAAAACTTTGACTCTGAAATCTATCTATCTATTGCCAGATGCCATAATCCCATAAGGGGTGGCCATTTGACTCTGAGTTATTTGTTTCACAGGGAGGGGCACTAACCCTCCACCAACCCACTTGCTGACACGTAGGGAGCACGTATGGTTTGGTTATATGGTTACCACCCAGCATTGTAAATGGTTTCCTGGCTTACAGGAAACCATTTGGCTTGTTACTCAATGTAAAGCCATGTAGAGGAAGGAAAAGCAATAAGAAGTGACAGGAAAGATGGGAGAAATAGGAAGAGACGAGGACAGGCACAGAAAAAGAATGATAAAGGCTAAGGAAGAAGTAGGCAGCACTATATCAAGTGAGTGGATGATGGTCGCCACCACCTACCACCAATTCTGAAATCAAAATATGTATTTCCTGTGTTTATATGATATGAACGGGCAGTATTCTAGTAAGGTTAGGAAGCTCACTCAGCACCTCTTCCTTACTGATTTATTCCTAATTCTGCCCTGTTACTATACTGTTGTGTGTTATTCATGCAGTCTAAGTCCATACTGAAAAGACATATGAAGCAAACCAAGGGATATTAATGAGTAGTTTGCAAAATAAATCATTAATGAAGAGGTGTTAGGGAGCTTACTCAACATCTCTTTCTTACAGATTTATTCCTGACTCTGCTCCATTACTATATTGTTGTGTTTTTCATACAATCTATGTCAATACTGAAAAGACATAAGAAGCAAACCAGGGGATACTAATAGTAGTTTGGAGGATAAATCACAAAGGAAGAGGTGGTAGGGAACTTCCTTACCCAATGACAATACAATCCTATGACCTTGAAATTAACCACAAATAAAAATGTTTCCTGTGTTTATTTTATATTTTTTGAAAGACTGAAATCCATCACAAATCACTAATTTCTAAGTTTTAGACCAGCCCAATCCACCGTAGAAACTATCTGTCTAATTACCTATCTGTCTTTAGCCAGATGCCTTAATCCTGTAAGCCTGTAAAGAGTGGCCACAAACAAATTGCTTCCATGTCACCCTGTCCCCTGCCATTTCACCGCCCTCCCCCCAGCTTACACCGCCCTTTTCATTACAGCATACCTCTCCATTCCATCCCTCTATCTCATCCTTGGTCTCCCCCTCCCTCTCCCCCATCCACCTCACTCAGACACTCCTAGTTAGTCTCTCACTTTCCATCCCTTCCACTCCATCTTATCCTCAGTCTCCCTGTCCTTCTCTCCCCGTCCACCTCATTCGCATACACTCTCCCAGTTAGTCTCTCGCTTTCCATCTTCCCAACTTACACCCTCCTCTCTCATATATCTCTCCACTCCATCCCTCTATCTCATCCTTTGTCTCCCCCCCTCCATCTCACTCACATACACTCCTAGTTAGTCTCTCACTCTCCATCCCCCTAACTTACACCCCTCCTCTCTCATATACCACTTCACTCCATCCCTCCATTTAATCCTCAGTCTTCCCCTCCCTCTCCCCCTTCCAGCTCACTCACATTGTTAGTCTCTCACTCTCCATCCCATTCTCAGTCTCCCACTCCCTCTCCCCCTTCCACCTCACTCACACTCTCCTAGTTAGTCTCTCGCTTCCATCCCCTCCACATGGCCAAACCACCTCCGTATATTTCTCCTAACACTTTCTATCACATCCACACCCATGCACTACACTAAGTATTTTGGCAGCAATTTTCAGTGTTAATATTGATCAAAAAAACAGAATATGCAACAAATTTCTAATCTAACCTTCTTTTCTTTTTCTTTGTAATGCTGGAAATGCAAAAAAAAAAAAAATCTATTGTAACCCATTTTTTGTTCTTTCTCAATGGTGAAAATGTACAAAAACTTCTATCTTAACCCCCCTTTTTTTTTGTTGAAAATGAAAAAACTATCCAACCTAAAAAAAATTTATCATCATCATTATCATCATCCAGACCTGCTTTCCCACCCTAGGGCAGGATGAGGAGCAGCAACGTCCAGACAGCCCAAATTTGCCCAATCCAATGGGCCACGCTTCCATTCACTCATCATTCAAGCCCCCAGGATCCTGGCTCTATCGGATACACCAAAAACATTCAGTACGTTTTGTAGCTTCACACAAACATATCCGTCAGAGTCAATCCGGACGCTGCCATGTTAAAAAGGGGTGCCGAAATCCATGATCATGCACTTCTTCTCACAACACTCATCCAGCCACCACTATTTCCTGTCAGTTCCCTAGCCTCACCGACTTCCAAACCTCTCTTCTTCACACACTCATCCACCATAACTCTCCACCTTCTCCTTGGCCTACCTCGCCTCCTCCCTCATTCAAATTTGCTCAGATATACCTTTTTTCACCACTCTGTTGTTATCCATTCTCTCCACATGACCATACCATCGCAGTACACTCTCTTCAATTCTGGTGTCCACTGACTTCCTCACTCCACATCTTTCACGAATCACATTATTTCGTATTCTATCCACCCTCTGTACTCCACAAACATTCCTCTGCAGTCCCATCTCCACTGCTCTTACTCTTGACTTTTCATTTTCATGCCACACCATAGTCTCACATCTATATGTTAAAGTTGGCATTAACACTCCTTCATGTAAGCCTCGTGCAGCTGCAACACTTAAGCCTCTGTTTCTTATCAAGGCCTTCATTGTACCAGCTGCTTTTCTTCCTTGTGTCACTCTACTTTCAACTTCTTTTGCACATTTTCCTCTCTTTTCTATCACTGTATTTGAACTCTCTCACCAATTCCAGTCTCTCTCCATTCACTGTGACATCACACTGGGAGTCACCTTCTCTCTCAATAACCATCACTTTACTCTTTTCTACATTTACTCTCAGGGCACAATGCTCACAGACATCAGCAAAACTCTGCAATAGCCTACCAAGTTCTTGTCCGGTATTTGCAAGTATTGTAGTACTGCATCATCAGCATACAACAAATTTGAGATATTCCATCCATCACCATTCATTACCATCACCGTCACCCTCTCCATTACTCGTGTTTTTACTTCTCTCACCGCCCCATCCATATGTATATATTGAACAACCATGAGGACATCACACAACCTTGCTGCACGCCCACACTGATCGTGAACCATTCACTTAGATGCCCATTAACCCTTACACTTCCTTCACTACCATCATAAAAACTCTTGACGACACCTAGCAGCTTACCATCTACACCGTACCTGCGCAAAACTTTCCACAATCCTTCTCTGTCTACTTTGTCATATGCTTTTTCCAGATCCACGAATGCCATAAACACCTAACGGTCCTTCTCACAAGCCTTCTCTGCTATCTGTCTCACTGCAAATATTTGATCCACACATCCTCTGCCACTCCTAAAGCCACCCTGTTCATCACTCACTAGGACTTCTGATACCTCTCTTACTTTCTCTATAATAATTCTTCCATATACCTTCCCTACCACACTCAATAAACTTATACCATGATAATTCTTGCACTTACTTCTCTCACCTTTATTTTTGTACAGGGTTACAATCACAGCCTTTTTCCACTCAGCTGGCACAGTTTCACTAATCCATGCCTTCTTACATATCTCCAACAAGCACTTCATTCCACTCTCTCCCCTACACTTAATCATCTCTGCATACACCTCATCAACCCCAGCTGCTTTCCCATTCTTCAGCCGCTTCACAGCACTCTTCACCTGTGCAAGTGTCAAGTCTCCTGGCACTGCATTCCTTCTCTGCACACCCCCAAAACCAATCATGTTTACAGCTGCTCTGCTCTCTCTGTTCCCATTCATCAGGCTTTCAAAATATTCTTTCCATCTGGTCCTTACTTCATCCCCATGTGTTGATAATCTAACACCTGCATCCTTCACACCATCACATTTCTTTCCCTTTCACTTCTACATTTCCGCACCTCTTTCCAAAGAAACTTCCTATTTTCAGAGTAGTTTGCATTCATTTTTATTCCAGATCATCACTTACCTCCTTCTTTTTCCTCTTCACTAGTCTCTTTACGTGCTTCTTGCTCTCAATATATTCAGTTCTTATTTCAACTGAACCCCTGTCCTGTAACCACTCTAGCCATTTCTTCCTCTTTTCCTCCACCGCTCTCCTAACTTCATCATTCCACCATAGCGTACCATTCTTCTTTGTTGTTACCCTTGCCACACCACACACCGCTTTAGCATTCCTAACTAAGCAATCCCTATATGCATTCCACAGGCTGTCCAGATCCATTTCATTCCAATTCACTGATTCTAACTCCTCCTCTACTTTGATCCTGTAATCATCGCCATTTCTTTCATCCTCAGATTGTTTCAGTCTTTCCCCCCTGACTGCTTCTCTCTCTCCAGATCCACTTCACTCCTCTCAGCTTGATACTGCATACCACAATCATATGATCTGACAGACCTCCATATCGTCATATCGTCCTCTCACAGCCCTCGTATCAGCAACCATTCCCAGCATCGACCCCTCTACAAGCACGTAATCAATCAGGCTTCTTTCAGCACAATCCCCATTCCCTCTGTACCATGTATATTTATATGCATCTTTGTGTTTGAAATAGAAAAATTTCTAACCTAAAACAAAATTTCTAACCTAACCCATTATTTCTTTTTAATGTTGAAAATGGAAAAAAAATTCTATTGAGACGCATTTTTATTTCCTTTAATGCTGAAAATGCATAAAAATTTGTATCCTAACCCCCCCCTTCTAATACCGGTATGTTGAAAATGCACAAAATTCTATCCCAACCCTTTATTTTATATATCTATCTACGGTATCCTTCTCCCTATAGCCAAAACCCATGATCATGTAAGGGGTGGCCATTTGTCTTTAAGTAAGTGGTTTTACAGGGAGGGGCACTAACCCTCCATCAACCCACTTGCTGACACGTAGTTAACATGTATGGGTTGGTTATATGGTTACCACCCATTGTTCTAAATGGTTTCCTGGCTCACAGGAAACCATTTGCCTTGTCACTCAATGTAAAGCCACCTGTAAAGGAAAGAAGAGCAGTAAGAAGTGACGGGAAAGATGGAAGAAATAGGAAGAGAGGAGGGCAGGCACAGAAAAACAATGATAAAGGTGAAGGAAGAAGTAGGCAGCACTACATCAAGTGAGTGGATCATGGTGAGAAATAGGAAGAGAGGAAGGCAGACACAGAAAGAGAATGATAAAGGTGAAGAAAGAAGTAGGCAGCACTACATCAGGTGAGTGGATGATGATCACCATTTTTATTCTTAATGCTGAAAATACAAACAATATCTACCCTAACCTTATTCTTTCTTTTTTTAATGCAGAAAATGTACAGAAATAAGTGTGTTATAGCTATGATGGCATTTTATACATTAACCTACAGTATCTTTTATTTTATTTTATTTTTATTTATTGTTTTTTTTTTTTAATGCAAGGAAGAAAGAATCAAAGGTCAGAAGCATGCAAGACTGTTCCCTGCATTTAACCCAAGCCATCCCTGAGGGGTCTGAGCCACCAAAGGCAGCTGAAATATTGGCTGCGGCTGGCCAAGGCTCCTTCCCTGCAGAGGAGATGGAAGAGATGGACGAGGATGGTGGTATACCACTATCAGACAGAGGAGGAAATAGTGCAGGAACTGACCATGTCTGAGCCACCTGCGGAGGAGGAAGAGTAGAGGACATGTGGGCGATCCGTGTCTGCTGCCATCGATGCAGCAGACACACTCCTGGCCGTCGCAGAGGACACTGGTGGATTTTGGGGGGCAAGTCCAGCAGATAATTTCAGACTTCTTTAAGCCTGTCGCCCCACCACCTGGAAAAGAGAAACGTACAGTGTCAGAGACCTGGAGTGTGTCTGTTGCTTGTACGTCCTCTGTGAACCTCCACAGTTTGGCTTCTGGCACCAGCACACCTTCCTCCCTGACACAAGTGACACCAGAGCCACCAGAAATAACATTCACTGAATCAGATGATGAATGAGTGAATAGTGTCATGATATATGGTGTACACAGTACTGTACTTAAGTGTAAATATTGTTCTGTAGCGTTCAGTTTGTATTATTAAGTGTAAAATTAAGTATAGTGCCCTAGTGATACAGAACAAAAATTTCTGGTGTGTATAGTGTGGTGTGCTCTGGTGTACAGGTGCACTGTGTGATGCCAGCATCTAACCTCTTCAAAATTCCCCCCCCCTGCCTCCCTCCTCTTCCTACAGTGACTACAGCATCACTTCCTGGCACTTACAGACATCGTATTTATATGTACAACTTCATACAGGATGAAATTTACTGTACATGTATAATTACATAAACCACTGAATTCTCCATGTGAAACTTCATACAGTAAGTTTTGGTTGTGGTTGTGCACGTAGGACCGAACGACGCCACGGATATAGTGACCTTGGGTCGGTAATCCCTCAGATAATAACGACCATCAAATATAGCGACCCACCCCTCCCCCTAACTAGTTTGTTATACTGAGGGTTTACTGTACTCAGTTTTTTTATCGAGGTGAACATGCACTTGTCAGGTTGGTGATGACTGGCTGAATGCAACATGTCTGAATAACATTTACTAACCCAAATTTCCCCCGTTGTGAGTTGATAATGCTAATGAGTAAAGACATTATGAAGTAATGATGCATTCAGCCAGTCATCACCAACCTGTCAAGTGCATCTTTGCCTTGATTCAAAAAAAAAAAAGCATAGGCTACAATGGTGTATTGATGTATTTAACAAGCTTTATCCTGAAAGTTGCCACATCCTGCTGATGATAATATTTTTTATTGTCTTATTAAAAATGAAAAGGAAAAATTGCTGAGCAGTGATTTACCAATGTAATTACCCCCATGACAAGGCCAAATTACTCCTTTAGGTGTACTTACCCTGTTACGAACCACTGCCCTATTACCATACCACAGCACCATAAACACACACACACTGCCACTACACACTACACTCACTACAACAGCACAAATTCTTGCTGATTTTTATATTGTGAAAAAAGGTAAAATTATCGTTTAAGCCCTAACCTCACTTTATTTTTCTTATAACCTAGCCTAACCAAACCAATCCAACGTAACCAATATGAGGCTGTGCTGTATTAGATGAAGTAACTGGTCCTCAAAACTCTCGTCACTGGCAGAACTCTCCATTGGAAAACAGAAAAACAATGAATTCCGTTTGGGGCTGAGACGACAATAGAACCCAAAAGTTGCTGAGGAAAGCTTAGAACTAAAACATATTCCTTTTCTTATTTCTAGATTTTGTAAATATTATCCCTTATTTGCGTAAATATTACCCAAAAATTATTCCTCTACCCATATGCAGTCTCAAACTCCTATATATTAATGGCAAAACATCCAGCCTCCATTGGCCTTCTGATATGTTTGTTGATGTGGACTGCAGGATGAAGCTGGCTCATCCTGGGGTCACCATCTTCA
>JAGKTI010029252.1:0-12708 GCA_018397915.1 Birgus latro | reverse complement strand
TAGGCTTCACAGCCTGCTATCGAGGCCCAGCAGTCCTCCTACATACCATACACCTCTACATGTCACCACTTCGGCGCTAACACCTACCGTCCATATTGCATACATGCTAGGGCTGTCTCATACAGGACTGGTGTATTGGTATTAGCAGGGGTAATTTTACGACATGTCGGCAGGTGTTCTGGTAGATCAGTAAAGCTTGATTTAACAAAATTCAAATCCTTAAACTGTTCCCTGCTCCAGCGAGGATTTGAACCTTGGTCCGTCAGGACTGCAAGCCACCTCTCTACCAATCGATGTATATATCATCATCATCATCCAGACCTCTTTTCCCACCCAAGGGCAGGGTAAGGAGAAGTAACGTCCAGACAGCCCAGATCTGCCCAATCCAATGGGCCACGCCTCCATTCACTCATCATTCAAGCCCCCGGAATCCTGGCTTTATTGGATACGCCAAAAACATTCACCACGTTTTGTAACTTCACGTAAATGTATCTGATAGAGTCAGTCCGGACGCTGCCACATTAAAAAGGGGTGCCAATTCTCTGATCGTGCACTTCTCACAACACTGATCCAGCCAGCTCAACCTCGTCAGTTCCCTAGACTCGCTGACTCCCATTCCTATCTTCCTCAAACACTCATCCACCATATCTTTTCACCTTCTTCTTGGCCTACCTCACCTCCTCTCTCCTTCAAATTCACTCAGAGATACCTTTTTCACCATTCTATTGTTATCCATTCTTTCCACATGACCATACGATCTCAGTACACTCTCTTCAAATCTGGTGTCCACCGACTTCCACACACCAAATCCTTCACGAATCACATTATTTCATACCCTATCTACCCACTGTACTCCACGTACATTCCTCCGCAGTTCCATCTCCACTGCTCTTACTCTTGACTTTTCATTTTCATGCCACACCATAGTGGAGAGGTATATGAGAGAGGGGGGTGTGAGTTGGGAGCGTGGTAGTGAAATGGCAGGGGACAGAGTGACATGGAGGCGATTTGTTTGTGGCCACCCCGTTCGGGATTGAGGCGTCTGGCAATAGATAGATAGATAGACCATAGTCTCATCCATATGTTCAAGCTGGCACTAACACTCCTTTATGTAAGCCTCGTGCAGCTGCAACACTCAAGCCTCTGTTTCTTATCAAGGCCTTCATTGCACCAGCTACTTTTCTTCCTTGTGTCACTGCTTTCATAATCTTTTGCACATTTTCCTCCCTTTCCTATCTCTCTCACCAATTCCAGTCTCTCTCCATTCACTATAACATCGCACTGGGAGTCAACTTCTCTCTCAATAACCATCATTTTACTCTTTTTTACTTTTACTCTCAAGGCACAGACATGAGCAAAACTCTGCACAATCCTACCAAGTTCTTGTCCGGTATTTGCAAGCAGTACTGCAACATCAGCATACAACAAATTTGAGATATTCCATCCATCACCATTCATTACCAGTGCCATCCCTCTCTTCATTACTCATGTTTTGACTTCTCTCATCACCCCATCCATATATATATTGAACAACCATGGGGACTTAACACAACCTTGTTGCATGCCCACACCGATCATGAACAATTCACTTAGATGCCCATTAACCCTTACACATGCTTCACTACCACCATAAAAACTCTTGACGGCACCTAGCAGCTTACCATCTACACCGAACATGCGCAAAACTTTCCACAATCTTTCACTGTCCACTTTGTCGTATCCTTTTTCCAGATCCACGAATGCCACAAACACCTTATGGTCCTTCTCACAAGCCTTCTCTGTTATCTGTCTTACTGCAAATATTTGATCCACACATCCTCTGCCACTCCTAAAGCCACCTGTTCATCACTCACTAAGACTTCTGATATCTCTCTTACTTTCTGTATACTAATTCTTCCATATACCTTCCCTACCACACTCAATAAACTTATTCTACGATAATTCTCGCACTCACTTTGCTCACCTTTATTTTTTTACAGGCGTACAATCACAGCCTTTCTCCACTCTGCTGGCACAGTTTCACTCATCCATGCATTCTTACATATCTCCAACAAGCACTCCATTCCACTCTCTCCACTACACATAATCATCTCAGCATACACCTCAACAACTCCAGCTTCTTTCTCATTTTTCAGCCACTTCACAGCACTCTTCACCTGTACGAGTGTCACGTTTCCTGGCACTGCATTCTTTCTCTGCACACCCCCCAAACCAATCATGTTTACAGCCACTCTGCTCTCTCTATTCCCATTCATTAGGATTTCAAAATATTCTATCCCTCTGGTCCTAGCTTCATCCCCATGGGATAATAATCCACCACCTACATCCTTAACACCATCACATTTCTTTCCACTTTCACTTCTACATTTCTGCACCTCTTTCCAGAATAACTTCCTATTTTCAGAGTAGTTTGCATTCATTATTCTTCCTAGATCATCATTTACCTCCTCCTTTTTCCTCTTCACTAGTCTCTTTACATGCTTCTAGCTCTCAATATATTCATTTATTTCAACTGAACCCCTGCCCTGTAACCACTTTAGCCACTTCTTTCTCTTTTCCTCCACCGCTCTCTTAACCTCATCATCCCACCATGCTGTATCTTTCTTCTTTGTTGTTACTCTTGCTACATCACACACTGCTTTAGCATTCCTAACTAAGCAATCCTTACATGCATTCCACGGGCTTGTCCAGATCCATTTCATTCCAATTCACTGATTCTAACTCCTCCTCTACTTTGGTCCTGTAATCATTTATCATTTCTTTGATCCTCAGCTTCTCAACTTTCAGACTTTCTCCATGACTGCTCCTCTCTGTCCTGATCCACCTCACTCCTCTCAGCTTGATCTTGCATACCACAATCCCATGATCTGACAGACCTCCACACTGACCTCTCATGGCCCTCGTATCAGCCCTCAAATATACAGTAATCCCTCTACTATCCGACGTAATAGAGCCAAAGGCATGACCGGACAGTGGTCTTGTCCGGATAGTGGCCCTGAAGCTCCAGCACTGGTCATTCATGACCCTAACCTAACCTAACCTAAATCAGAAAACCACCTACCTACCTCCCTATCGGACATGCATAGCACTTATTTAAGTCCCCTTTCACATAAATAATGCACACAAAGCATGAATTAACTGAATTTTAACCAAAAATTTAAGATTTAGAGATGGGTAAGGCATAGGTGCTCACAACTTGCCAGCAAGTGTAAGTAAGTATCAGACATGGAAATCACTATGAAAATCACCCTTTCTCACACCATATACACTAAATAATGGACACAAAGCATGAATTCATTGAATTTTAACCCAAAAATGATGATTTTGAGGTAAGTAAGGCATAGATGTTCACGAGTTGGCAGCTTAGTGTAAATAAGTATCGAACGCGACAATCACTATGAAAATCATCATTTCTCACATCTTATGCACTAAAATATGGGATACAAAGCATCAAATAAATAAATTGTTACCAGAAAAAGCGTTAGATATGGCAAAAGTGTTCACTCTTCACCAACAGCACCAGTCATTCTTGACCCTAACCTAACCTAACCTAAATCAGAAAACCACCTACCTACCTCCCTACCGGACATGCATAACACTTATTTAAGACCCCATTCACATAAATAATTTGCACAAAGCATAACTTAATCGAATTTTAACCCAAAAATGATGAATTTAAGGTGAGTAAGGCAGGGGTGGTCACGAGTTGGCAGGTTAGTGTAAGTACAAGACGTGGCAATCACTAAGAAAATCATAATTTCTCATATCTTATGCACTAAAATATGGGATAAAAAGCTTCAAATAAATAAATTGTTACCAGAAAAAGAGTTAGGTATGGCAAAGGTGTTCACTGTTCACCAACAGCACCAGTCATTCTTGAACCTAACCTAACTAACCTAAATTAGAAAACCACCTACCTACCTCCCTACTGGACATGCATAGCACTTATTTAAGACCCCATTCACATAAATAATTGGCACAAAGCATGAATTAATCGAATTTTAACCCCAAAATGATGAATTTGAGGTGAGTAAGGCAAGGGTGTTCACGAGTTGGCAGGTTAGTGTAAGTATCGGACATGGCAATCACTATGAAAATCGTCATTTCTCATATCTTATGCACTAAAATATGGGATACAAAGCATCAAATAAATAAATTGTTACCAGAAAAAGAGTTAGGTATGGCAAAGGTGTTCACTGTTCACCAACAGCACAGGTCATTCCTGACCCTAACCTACCCTAACCTAAATCAGAAAACCACCTACCTACCTCCCTACCGGACATGCATAGCACTTATTTAAGACCCCATTCACATAAATAATTGGCACAGAGCATGAATTAATTAAATTTTAACCCCAAAATGATGATTTTGAGGTGAGTAAGGCAGGGGTGTTCGCCAGCTGACTACATAATGAACGTAAGGAAGAGACATGATTATTACTGAGAAAATCACCTTTTCACAGCCTATGCACTCAAATATGGGACACAAAGCATGAAGTAAATAAAATGTAACCAGAAAAATTATGATTCAGATGTGTGTAGGGCAAAAATGTTCACCAGTTGACTAGATAGTGAACGTATGTAAGAGACATGGTAATCACTAAGAAAATCACCTCTTTCACAGCCTGTGTACTCAAATATGGGACACAAAGCATGAAGTGAATAAAATGTAACCAGAGAATGAGGATTTAAAAGTGATTATGGAAAATATTGAGCAGTTGACAATGTTTACTTACATGTCCATGATTGTTGTTTACTCATTGTTTACCCCCACCTCTAAGGTTTTTACAGTGGTCATAATTGCTCTTGATGCATGTCCAGTAATCCAGTGTTTAACTACACTTAATCCTTAGCACTGTGACTTTTGATTATTTAAACAAGAACGAAAATACCGCAAACGATCGGACAGCCGTCTACTGTTCACAGGAGTTGATACAGAACTAGTAGGAGGGGGACTGGGCAGGAAGGGAGCTAGTCGGCGCGCGCGGGAAATTCAAACTGACGCGGTCGGAAAAAATAGGATTTTTTTTCGCTTTTTTTTGCAATTTTGGGGTCTCGGCCATCAGCCGACGATGTCCGAATAGTGATGTAACCAGATAGTGGTCGTCTGGATAGTAGAGAGATTACTACTGTACCTCGATATTCGATACCCTTACATGCGATACCACGGCTTAATGATGGGAAATACAACCATACCCCGCCTAACAATTGCCAAACTCCGGTTAAACAATGGGTTTTTATTTTTTTTACCGATTCTAATGATATTTTATACTAAAATTTTGTGTTTAGGCTGATTTATAAACTGTTTTTAGACTCAGATTAATGTGTTTTAGCCATAGGTGGGGTGAACATTGTCAGTTTAGGGTACAGTTTACTAAGCTTGATTTTTTCCTGACTTATATTTGACGATTTTCTGATAATATTTGCTGATTTTAGTGAGTTATTTACAGTAGTTGGGCATAGGTTAGCTTCCTTGACAGCTGTTAGGCCATTTAGATTGGCTTTAAACTTGTTTTTGGGCTCATTTGGGTGGGTTTTAGGCTTCATTTAGGGGGAAACCCAAGGCTGGTAAATGTTCCACATTACACGCTAAAAGTACAGTAAAACCTCACTAGCAACGACCAATTGAGGCCCAAGCCATTCCGAAACAAGCGAAATTCCGAAAAAAGCGACATATGGACTTACCCCAGCTAAGATATTTTCAAACATGAAAAGCTTTATGGCCACAATCCTTCTTCACTCCATCATTTCCTTCCAACTAGGGGCATTAACCCATTTGCCTCTTAACTTTTCTCATTTGCCACTATAAATAATTTAATGCACAACACAGTACAATAAATTAAGGTGTAGACTCGATAAGTGCCATTGTAACACACACAGGAAGATCTATCTATCTATCTATCTATTGCCAGACGCCTTAATCCCGTAAGGGGTGGCCATAAACAAATCGCCTCCATGTCGCTCTGTCCCCCGCCATTTCACTGCCCTGCTCCCAGCTCACACCTCCCTCCCTCTTATACCTCTCCACTCCATCCTTCCATCTCATCCTCGGCCTCCCCCTCCCCCACTCCACCTCACTCACATACACGCTCCTCATCAGTCTCTCACTCTCCATCCTCTCCACATGCCCAAACCACCTTAATGTATTTCCCCTAATGCTTCCTATCACATCCACATCCACACCACAATGCTCCTTCACTTCCTCATTTGTCAGTCTGTCTCTCCATGTAACTCCACATGCTCCTCTCAAATAATGCATTTCCACTGCTCTCACTCTTGATTTCTGTCCCTCCAACAGGGTCCAAGCTTCACTTCCATATGTCAAAGTTGGTATCACAATACTGTCAAGGTAGCAGCTTTTTCACTTCCATGCTCACTTCCCTATTTCTTATCACTACTTTCAAGGAACCAGCAACCTTTCTCCCCTGCTGCACCCTTTCAAGAACTTCACCCTCCTAACTTCCATCCTTACTCATCACACAACCCAAGTGCTTAAATGCATTCACATTCTCCATATCCTCCCCATCCAATCTCACTGTACATTAACTGACTTCACTCCTCTCGAAGACCATCACTTTACTTTTCCCTACATTCACCTTTAGCTTCCATTTCATACACTCTCTCCAAACTCATCTACCAAGCCTTGCAGCTCCCCTTCGTCTTCACTCAACAACACAGCATCATCTGCTAACAACAGTACAGGGAGTTTCCAAACACTGCCCTCTCTCACTAGGGCCGCTCCAACAACCACTGCCCAACCTTGTATCTCTTTTATAACCCCATCCGTATACAGATTGAACAACCATGGAGACATGACACATCCTTGTTTCAATCCAACCTTCAAATGGAAAAATTCACTCAGTTCACCATCCACACGCACTGCAGCCTTAGCACCCTCATACATACTCTTCATGGCCTTCAATAGCTTCCCATCTACTCTATATATTCTTAACACTTTCCATAATCCTTGCCTATCCACCCTGTCATATGTTTTCTCCAAATCCATGAAGGATTCATACAACTTCTTTCTTTTCTCTAGAAACTTTTCCACTAAAGATCTACGAATGAATATCTGGTCTACATAACCTCATCCCTTCCTAAAACCTCCCTGTTCTTCTCCAACAAATTCCTCTGTTATTTCCCTAAGTCTGCCAATAAAAATCCCACCATATACTTTTCCTATGACATTAAGAAGGCAAATGCCCCTATGATTACCACACATTTAATTTTCCCCTTTTCCTTTGTACAGGGGAATAATTATACATGACTTCCAATCCTCCAGAACTCTCCCTTCCTCCCAGCCAATCTACACACCTTCCACATCCATTCTATTACTATCTCTCCCCCATGCTTCAGCATTTCACCACACACTCCATCAATTCCTGGGTCTTTCCCCATTTTAACTTTCTTCATTGCTTCCACCACTTCCATCCTACTGATTTCTTCCTCTCTTCCCACAACCCTCCTTCTCCCAGCCATTCCCCAGCCACTTATACTTGCATTACTTTCATTCTCTATGTTCAACAATTCATTAAAGTGTTCTCTCCATCTGTTTACTTCTCTCCCTTCTCCATTAGTAATCTACCATTTTTATCTTTCACACCCCAACTAACTTCTCCGGCACCCTGTCTAGCTCTCTTTATCTCCTTCCAGAACATTTTCTTACATTCCCTCCACTTTGCACTTAAATTCCTTCCAAATTCCTCATCCACTCTCTTCTTACTCTCTCTTACTAATCTTTTCACCTCTCTCCCCCTCTCTACATATAACTCTCTCATCCGTCTCTCAGCTTCTTCAACGCCCCTGTTCCTCATCCACTCATTACATGCTTTTTTCTTTTGTGCCACAGCCTCTCTCACCTCTTCAGTCCACCATGCTGTTCCCTGAACCCTCCTTT
The DNA here is from genome assembly GCA_018397915.1 of Birgus latro. Classification (NCBI taxonomy): domain Eukaryota; kingdom Metazoa; phylum Arthropoda; class Malacostraca; order Decapoda; family Coenobitidae; genus Birgus; species Birgus latro. Next base: position 4,812 of record JAGKTI010029252.1, on the reverse strand, counting down.
CGTCTTTTCTTCACCCCACACTCCACCTCACATGCTGCACAGATTTTTTCTGTGAATATCTTGCACACACCTTCCACGTCCCCCATCTGCTCCAATCTATATTTACCCAATTGCTCCTCCACTTCCCTTTTATATTCTACCTTAATTTCATCCTGTTGTAACTTTCCTACCCTCCTTGTAAGAACTACTTCCCCCTGTCCTTCCCTTCTTCTCTTCTTCCATTTTGTTTGGACTTTGATTCTGACCGCCACCAAGTTGTGGTCAGAAAGTCCACTCCCCCAACCTCTATATACTCTTGCATCCATTACACACCTTCTTATCCTTTCATCCACACACATATAATCAATGATTGCCTTCCTTTCATTCAAATCACCATCCACCCTTCTCATCACTCACCACATATACCTAGGGATCATTTTGGGCCTGAAGAGAGTATTATCTATCACCAACTCACTCCCAGCACAAATGTCCACTAAAGCACTGCCATTCTCATCCATCTCTGCAGGCACACCCCACTCACCAACCACTCCATCCACCTTCACATTCCCTACTTTTCCATTCATATCTCCAATCAAAAACATTCTTCCATTCCTTTCTAAGTTTTCCAAGCACGCTTCCACATTTGTCCAGAACTCTTCTCTCACTCTACTTACATGATCTTACGCTGGCGCATACACGCACACAATCACCCACATTTGTAGTCCAACTTTCACTCTTACCCACACAATTCTTGAGCCAACTGATCCAAACTCTCTTACATTCTCCTTCCATCTGTTACTCACAACAATACACACTCCTTCACACAACAATACACACAGGAAGATATTTCTCATATATGAAGTGTCATGGCCACCATCCAGCTTCACCCCCACCAGTTCCTTCTAACTAGTGGCAATGTCCCTTTTCTAAAATGCCACTAAACATACTTCACTGCATAATACAGTATAATTTTAGCAAGGTTCAGACTCGATGATGGCAATATGTAACAGGCAAAACAATATATTTTCATTCATTAAAGGCATCATGGCCACCATCCTGCTTCACCTCCACCAGTTCCTTCTGACTCGTGGCAATATCTCATTCACCTCTTACTTCTTCTCAAATTCCACTATAAATAATTAACTGCATACCACAGTAAAATTTAAGCAAGGCTTGGACACAATAAAACTCATGAGTAATAAAAATGATTTCTTACGTAACCATTCCAACTCACTTGGCTCACCATTCTCTAAGCCCCCCCCCACCATGCCAGGTGTTTATCATCATTCAGCACCTAGTGAAGGATCCTTCACAGCAAATCCTTCAAAATGATTACCCATTATCTTCAGGGTCATTGCCAAGGAACACTGGATCATCATCCTGATTGTCCTCAGTGGCAGGAGCTGAATCGTGGACGGGAATTTGAGGTGTAGCTTCTACCTTGCGTGCCGTGTGGTGTACTTAAATTAAAGTATTTTCAAATACTGTACTATACACTTTCTCCACCTTAAGTTTTACAATCTTACAAATATGTTCACTTTGTACATTTCACTTATCACTCGTCACTGTTGAGCAGTATATCAGGGACTTTGGTGAAATGATGTGGGGGGAAATGATATGGGCTGACTGAGGCACAGCACGGGGGAATAATAGTGACAGCGCCAACCCACCACAAACTGATGCATGAACACACTATGAGAAGTTCACTACGAAACTCCAAAGGAATACAGTAATCTCTCTACTATCCGGACGTCCACATCCGGATACATCACTGTCCAGACATCGTTGACTGTCTGACCCTCAAAATGCCCCAAAATTCGAAAAAATCTGATTTTTTGGGACCGCGTTTTTTTGAATTTCCCGTGCGCGCCGACCAGCTGTGTTTTTGTGCCTGCCGCCTCCCTCACAGTCTCATTTCCCGCTCAGCTGCCGGCTCGTCAACTCGCCCTCAACATAGCTCCTGAAGCGCTTGGTTTTGTGGTGATTCCCTACCTCCTGCAGGGCTTGCTGCTGCTCTGCACCTTCATCGTGTGTGTGATGATGGCCCCGCCGCTTGAGAAGAGGAAGAAAGTGGTGTTGACTCTGGAGAAGAAACGGGAGATATTGGGGAAGGTGGACGCCGGGTGGCCAACATCATGGATCCTCCGTGAATTCAACCTCCCTCGCTCCACTTTGTTTGATATCAAACGGCTTATTTCACTTCGAAAACCAGATGGAACATGGAGAGAAAGATGATGTTTATTCCTAAGTATGCCGACATCGACTGTTCCACGCTCATCTGGTATTGACAACAACGTGCTGCTGGTGTGTTGGTACGTGGAACGGAGCTGAAAGCTGCTGCCGAGAAGTTCGCAAGGCTACAGGACACCCCAGACTTCAAGGCATCTGAAGGTTGGCTCTTCGCATTCAAGTTACGGCATGTACTTACCAACCGTAAGACCCATGGCGAAGCTCTGGACACTAATGACGAAGGAATAGAACAGTTTCAGCAGAAGGTGAAGGGCTTGATTGACAGGGAGGGCCTCACTCTCGGTCAAGTCTACAACGCTGACGAAACTGGCCTATTTTATCGTTCAATTCCCACAAACACTCTCGCTGAGGAGACGGAGAAGCGTGTACCTGGCCCCAAGCTCTCCAAGCAATGGGTGTCTGCTTTGTGCTGTGCCAATGCTAACGGCATGCACCGGCTCAAGCCCGTTATTGTTGGCCGTGCAAAGCAGCCTCGGTGCCTTTGTGGGTTAATGGATGTCCTTCCTGTCGTGTGGTATCATTCTCTGAAGGCTTGGTTTGGCTCACCAACACTTTGTCAAGGAGGTCATTCATTATCAGACGGAGACACTGAAAATCCCACGCGACCAGGTAAAGGCCCTCCTGATTCTAGACGATGAACCTGCGCATCCATCTGAGGAGGAGTTGGTGGCTGAAAATGGCCGCATTAGGTGTCTGTTTTTGCCACCTAATACGACTGCTCTCATCCAGCCAATGGACCAGGGAGTGATTGTGGCAGCGAAGAGGCTCTACCGACGGAGGTTTTAGGACAAGGTGATGGTTGTCTACGAGGACGAGGACGGTCGCAAGGAAGGACGAGACATGTGGACAAAAAACTGTCGAAAACCTTCGCCGATAAAACCTCAAGTCTGCCATCTACAACTGGGCCAGTGCATGGAAGGAAGTCTCTGTCAAAACTCTAGAAAATGGTTGGTCTCGGCTGCTTCATGGAAGTGACGTGGTGCACGATTTTCTAGGTTTTGACGTGGATGACTTCCATGCAAGGCTTCGTGCGGATGGAGACAATGTGGATGTCGACGAAGTGCGTGAGTGGCTGGATGACGACGAGGGCGATCCTGGGTATCAGATCATGTCTGATATCGAGATCGCATCTACTGTTGCCAGTCCGAGTGCCCAGCAGGAAGATTCCGACGAGGACAGCGACAATGATGCAGACTCCTCAGAGCTTGTCACTACTCCAGCCATCCCCAAGCTGAGCGCACTCCGGGAACATGTGGAGTTCGTCCTTGACTACCTAGGACGCCCGGACTGCGACAGGAAGATGGGGCCCTTGGGACTTGTGGATGAAGTGCGAGCTTTCAGGCAGCGCATCATTAATCGTCAGAATCGTCATTGCTTGCATCAATCAACCACTGACAGTTTTTTCAGGCCAGTCAACCCTGCCGTCGTCAACCCTCGCTCCACACCATTACCTCACCAAGACAGGCCTTCTAGCTCTGAGCCACAGCCCAGCACATCAGGTATGGCGGAGTCACCACTGAATGTGATTTTGCGGCTGTTTTCCAAGTCCTCTGCAGTGGATAGCTTATCACCACGTCCCACCAAGGAGCCCCTACGCCATCTCTGTCAGCTCATCTCGGACTCTGACAGCGACTAAATTCTCCAGGACTCGTCACTGGACTACACGGGAATTTACAGTTATGTACAGTGCAGTGAAGTGGTGATGCAAGATTGTTACAGTATTATGGGAAAGGAAACGTTGTGGGAAGTGCTGGTGAGTGTAAAGTGCAGCAGAAGTGCCAAGGATTCTATGAATTCCTGCAGGTGTCTCAGGTGCACCTTCTTACTGTCAGAGTCTGGCATGACCGAGCGGATTATACATCAGGACAGCAGGATCTTTCTCATAAGTACCCTAACTTCATCAAAATTCCTTGTTTTGTTCTTCCCATATCATTAATCTCATGCATAGACTGTGTGAAAGATGATTTCCATAATGATTTTCATGTCTAACCTGTTTTCAGCATGCTGTAAAGTGGTAAAAAATTCCCATAAATGTAAATCATACTTTGTTTTCGTTTTCGTTTTTGAAGCCTCCAACATGCTTGCATGTGTCGGCCTTGGTCACCTAATGGCGGCTCTCCACGCTGCTCGATCTCTGGCAGCCTCCCTATTCAGTCCCTTAACCCTTAAGTCACATTTAATGACCTCGTCCCATGTCTTTCTCGGTCTACCCCTCCCAACCGCTCCCCCAATATTAACACTTCTCACCCTCTGCACCCAATTATCACCCCCCATCCTCTCCACATGTCCAAACCACCTCAGCCTACCTCTCCTCATCACAACACCAATACACTCCAGTCCCATCCTACCTCTCAACTCTTCTCTCGTAAACCCAGCCCCCCCAGGCCTTGCACGCAGGGACGCACTGCACATCCACCTAATCATTGTCATTTCTGTACGTTTAAATCTGCGAATATCCTCTTCCTTTACTGCCCAGGTCTCACTACCATACAGCATCACACTCCTAACACATGCTGCATACAAAGACCCCTTAGCACGTAAGGAGAGTCCTCTCAATGTCAGGAGAGGCAACAGCTCCCTGAA
>JAGKTI010029251.1:0-12709 GCA_018397915.1 Birgus latro | reverse complement strand
AGGTATGTTGCCCCTCGGTCTCTCCAATGACGAAATTCACGGTGAAAGTGGTTCCTGAGGTGGAGGACAAAGAAACAAAGAAGCTAGAGGTAGAAACAAACAGAAGTGATGAGGTGGTAATGTTGTAAAGGACGGTGCCATATACTGGGGTTTTGGGTGAGTAAACAATGCTTTTATCACCTATATTATTGTGTGAAAACCAATATAGACTTGTACTACACATAAATTCGTACCAAATAGATAAATAAATATGTAATTTAAAGTGGCTTTAATTAGTTAACCCTTCCATAGTTCGTTTTCTTTAGCCAAGAACCCTGAAAAAGAAGAAAAACTTACAGCTAAATGACACCTGTATCAACATTTTTAACTTCAGGAGGGCGATTTCTCTATAAATTTTCGATGTTTCTCACCAAAAGCGGATGTTTGAGCAAAAAAAAAAAAAAGTTGAAAATCGGTCAGGATCTGGGGGTAGGCTGGGTAAAAAAATGGTCGGGACTGGGCGGGTTAAGGAAATGTTGAACATAGAGAATGAAAGTACAGTAATGCAAGTATAAGTGGATGGGGAATGGCCGGGAGGAGGAGGGATGTGAGAAGAAAGGAAGAAATCAGTAGGATAGAAGATGTGGAAGCAATGAAGAAAATTAAAATGGGGAAAGCCTCAAGAATTGATGGATTGTGTGGTGAAATGCTGAAGCATGAGGGAGAGATAGTAGTAGAATCTATGTGGAAGATGTGCAGATTGGCCTGGGAGGAAGGTAGAGTCCCAGAGGATTGGAAGTCAGGTATAATTATTTCTCTGTACAAAGGAAAATGGGAAAAAGAAGTGTGTGGTAATCACATGGCATTAGCCTTCTTAGCGTAATAGGAAAAGTATATGGTAGGATATTTATTGACAGAGTTAGGGAAATAACATATTAATTAGTTGGAGAAGAACAGGGAGGTTTTAGGAAGGGAAGAGGATGTGCAGATCAGATATTCATTTTTAGATCAATAGTGGAAAAGTTTTTAGAGGAGGGAGAGAAATTGTATGTGGCCTTCGTGGATTTGGAGAAAGCATATGACAGGGGGAATAAACAAGGATTTTGGAAAGTATTAAGAAAATATGGAGTAGATGGGAAGTTGTTGAAGGCCGTGAAGAGTATGTATGAGGGTGCTAAGGCTGCAGTGCATTTGGATAGTGAACTGAGTGAATTTTTCTACTTGAAGGTTGGAGTGAAACAAGGATGTGTCATGTCTCCATGATTGTTCAATCTGTATATGGATGCGGTAATAAAAGAGATACAAGGTAGGACACTGGATGTTGGAGCGGCCCTAGTGAAAGAGGGCAGTGTTTGGAAACTCCCTGTATTATTGTTTACAGATTTTTTTTTTAATGCAAGGAAAAAGGAACCAAAGGCCATGGGCCCGCATACTGTTCCTTCCAAGAAAAAAAAAAAAAAAAGGCAATATGAAAGAGAGCCAAATTCAAGATCCGTTCATTTTGAGATGCCTGGACACAATGCGTTTGAAAGACTGGAGATCATAGGAAGAAGGGAATAAAGACAGTGGAAGACAGTTCCAGAGTTGACCAGTCCCATAGATGAAGAAATGAGAAATAACGGTTAACTCTTGCATTAGAAAGTTGGACAGAAAAAGGATGAGAGTTTGTTGCTAGACGGGTGCTACGTGCCCATCATCCAGGTGGAGGGATGCAAGTAGACAGTTCAGAGGAACAGTGACCGTTGATGTAGCAATAGAAAAGAGATAAAGATGCAACAGTGCGATGAAGAGACAGAGGTTGAAGGGAATCAGTAAGAGGAGGAGACTTAATGAGACGAAAAGCTTTTGACTAGACTCTATTGAGAAGTGCTGCATGTGGGAAGCCTCTCCACACATGAGCGTTGTACTCCATACAGGGGTGAATAAAACCCATGTACAAAGTCAACAACTGTACAGAGGTAAAAGTTTGGAGTCGGCTTAGCACACCCAATCTCTTGGAACCAGAATTCACAAGAGGTATAATATGTTCTTTCCATGATAAATCCCGAGTGAATGAAACCCCAAGCATGTTCAAGGATGATGCAGGACTGAGCTGGACATTATTAAACATTAGTGGGTACTCGTGTGGAAGATTTTGTCTGGTTGATAGGTGTGAGAGCTGAGTCTTTGATACATTAAAAAGAACAAGGTTATTATTACCCCAGTCAGAGATACAAGCCAAGTCAGACATTAGGTGTGCCATAGCCTCATCCCTTGTTTATTGCAGTAACTGCTGAGATGGACACTGCGGGAACCGAATGGAAAGGTGAAGGGTGGAATCATCAGTGTATGAGTGGATAGTGTTAGATGTACACCTTAGAAGGTCATTGATGAATACAAGGAAGAGAGTTGGTGATAGGACAGAGCCCTGAGGAAAACCACTGTTGATAGATCTAGGAGAAGAATGATGGCCGTCTACAACAGCGGCTATAGAGCGACCAGAATGGAAGCTAGAGATGAAGGCACAGATAGAAGGATACAAACCGTAAGAGGGCAGTTTGGAAATTAAAGATTTATGCTAGACTCGATCGAAAGCCTTTGAGATGTCAAGTGCAATGGCAAAGCTTTCGCCAAAGTCTCGAAAGGAGGATGACAAGGAGTCTGCAAGGAAGGTGAGAAGATTGCCAGTGAAGCATCCCTGACGGAACCAATACTAATGATCAGTAAGGAGGTTGTGACAGGAAAGATACATTAAGGTTTTTCTGTTAAGAACTGACTCAAAATCTTTTGAGACACAGGATGTTAAAGCAATTGGACGATAGTTACAGGGGTGGGAATGGTCACCCTTCTTTGGGACTGGCTGAATGAGAGCAAACTTTCAGCAAGAAGGCAAGGTACAAGTTGATTGACAAAGGCATAAGAGTTTACCTAGGCAGGGTGTAAGCACAGAAGCACAGTTTTTGAGGACGACAGGAGGGACTCCATCAGCCCCATACACCTTGTTAGTATTGAGGCCAGTGATGGCAGATAATACATCAACTGAAGAAGTTTTAATGTCAGCTATAAGGAAGTCAGAGGGGGGAAGTGATGGAGGAACAGCATCGGAATCGTCTAAGGTGGAATTGGAGGAGAAAATATGAGCAAAGAGGTCTGCTTTATCAGTAGAAGAAATAGCTACAGAGCCATCAGAGTAGAAAAGAGGAAGGAAAGGATGATGAGGTAAAGTTGTTAGAAAGGTTCCTGGGAAGGTGCCAGATGGAGCAAGGAGAACTCGAATTGGAGAATTGAGAGCATTTAGCATGGATGAAATTATTTTTTGCAGAGCAAAGAACGGACTTAGCATGATTCCGAGCAGAAATATAAAAAGATGTGATTCAGGGGTGGGTTGGCTCTGATACCTTTTATAGGCCCACTTCTTGTTGCAGACAGCATTAGAACATGCGTGATTAAACCAAGGCTTTCTTGCATTAGTCAAACGATATGAGAAAGGAATGTATGCTTCCATGCCCGAGAGAATAACCTCCGTAATGCGCAAGGCACACGCAGATGGCTGCTGGTCATGGAAGCAATAATCATTCCAAGGAAAATCAAAGAAGTACTGCCTGAAGGCCTCCCAATCCGCTGCTCCAAAGTGCCACAGACGGCGTTTCTTTGGAGGGTCCACAGGCCATACCGGAGCGATACGACAGGTTAAGGTAATAAGGTTATGATTGGAGGAGCCCAATGGAGAGAAAAGTTTAACAGTGTAAGCAGAAGGATTAGTTGTTAGAAAGAGGTCAGGTATGTTGGAACTCTCTCCAACTTGGTCAGGGATACGGGTAGGGTGCTGTACAAGCTGCTCTAGGTCATTAAGGATAGAAAAGATGTAGGTTTGTTCACAAGGTGGATCAGTGAAAGATGAGGAGAGCAAAAGGTTGTGGTGAACATCGAAATCTCCTAGAATGGAGATTTCCGAGAAAGGAGAAAAGGATAGAATGTGTTCCATCATAGAAGTAAGATAGTCAAAGAATTTTTTATAGTCAGTAGAATAAGGAGATATGTAAACAGCACAGATATATTTAGTCAGAGACTGACAGGAGAGCCAAAGCCAGAGAGAAGAGAATTCAGAAGAATCAAGTTTAGGAACACGAGAGCAAGATACAGTAAGTCCCTATTTTTCGCTGTTTTGATGTTCCGCCAAAACGTCGCGAAACGTGAAATGTCAAAGTGTTAAGAACCAACGGGAAATATAGAAGATGGGCATTCCAGTGGGACAGCTACCTTACTGTACCAATGTCCTATAACACCAAACAGGCCCTACCTAAAATTAAATTTGGAGTGTTTATTAGTTGATTATACAACATAGCACAATAAACATGTACCTGAAATGACATTTGAACTGCTATAAAGAGCTGCATCACAAAAAATCCCTTCCAGAAATAAAGTTAACATTGGCATGAGTGGCAGGTGAAGGTGTGTTGAGGGTGGATGGGCTAGTTACTGGGTGACATGGGCCTCTCTGGGGAAGCCCTATCACCTAAGCTGAAGCCCTCGAAGTCGAATTCAGGCTCCAGCAACTCCACTTCCTCTCTGTCCACTTCTCCTCCTTCATCCTCCTCTCTGTCACGTCTAAGTCTTGCATAATAGCAGCCACATTCTCTAACACATTAAAAAAACGTGCGTGTTATCCTGGCTTGTCTCTGCTTCAGTAGGTTTCTATTGTAGATTGCCATCAATTGAGACTTCAGATCATTCAAGGTGGATAGGATCTGGGTAACCTCAGGCAAAGTCCTTGTGTATGTCTCGAAGGTTGTTGCCATGTCGGTTATGGTGGACAGGCTGTGGGACAATTTGTGGGTGGTCAACTTCTCCTGTGCAGTGTGATCTGGCCTTTCATTCTCTTCACTAAACTTCATCTCTTCCTCTGTTATGTCAACCACACCTGAGTCTAAGTCGTAGTGTGACAAATGGTGTTTTACAGCCGTTTCGTCCACCTCTGCTGGGCCTAGGCTTGTGTGTCTGGTCACACACACAAAAAAAAAAAAAAAACTCCATTAGGTGAATATTGATATTGTAAAAAACAGTGGCACAAATAAAGATTAAGGGAAAAAACACTGACACATTTACTTTATTATTTTTCACGCACTCACCTGCTTGCTGAGATGTTCCTTGTTCTTCCTTAGGGGTATAATGCAACATAACAGTAACCAATGTTGCCGATTTTCATTACAGTACTGTATATTCTTCCCCTGAATTGTTCTAACTAACACTTGGTTGGTTAACTCTAAAATCTAACTCCATTAGGTGGATCTTGATACAGTAAAAAACAGTGGCACAAATTAAGATTAAGGGAAAAAACACACAGACACATTTACTTTATTATTATTTTACATGCACTCACCTGCTTTTTGAAAGTTGCCTTGTTTTTCCTGAGTGTCCTTGTGGTGCTGTCAGGAGCCCAAGTCAGGCGACGTATCTCACAGGCTGTCAACCCCTCCTCAATGAGCTGCAAAATCCTCTGCTTCTTGGCTGCACAAAAAACACAATGGTGAAGGGGTCTGTAGTACCACCACTGTATCGACAGAGGGCAGGGTGGTCGCAAGATGGCCGCCAACAAATGAGCATCGGTATGCGTCGTCTGCTGAGTGTCGGCTACAGATGGAAGCGGCGACGAAAATTGGGAAAAAGTGATGAAGTTTAAGGTTGAAACATGTTGGAAACTTTGTTCTATCGTGAAAAATGAAGCGTCGAAGTAAAATGCATTGAAATACGAGGACACTGTAGATTGTTTCGTACATATACACAATAGCCACCTTTGGCTTTGAAATGAGTATAGAGAAAGTAGGAGGATACAGAAAAGGGCTTGCTGTCAGTTGCCTCAGACAGCTGAGTCTCGGTGGGGAAGAGAAGGTGAGGTTTAGAGGAGGAGAGGTGGTGCTCAACAGAGCAAAAGTTAGAGGAAAGGCCACGAATGTTGCAGAAGTGAAGAGGAAGTGAGTCAGACAGTGGTGCCAGGTAGCTCCTAGAGTCGTCACCAGGAGAGAGGAGGATGGTAGGGGCATTTATGATCCCCCCCCTGGGGACTTCGATTTTTTCATTATTCGTCACCATTTTTGTCAGTTTTGAAAAGGAAGTGTAGTGTGTAGCGTGCATGTAGTATGGTGTTGACAGTAAGAGAAACCTGTATTCGAGAGCATGCTGGCCTACTCTCTGTGTAAATGAGACACTGAAAAAGTTCAGCAAAGGGGGATGGTCAGGAACTAGTCCTGAGGGCTGATGAAACGGGAGCCCCATCTCTCCCTGTCAACAGCTTTCCATCCACCTTGGGAGTACTGCCCTGCTCGACTGGTACTACAGTCTACTCCACACTGTATTGTTAAGTGAAGACGAAGGGGAGCTGCAAGACTTGGTAAATTAATTTGGGAGAGTGTGTAAGAAACGGAATCTAAAGGTGAGTGTAGGGAAGAGTAAAGTCATGGTCTTCGAGAGAAGTGAAGTCAGTGAATGTACAGTGAGGTTGGATGAGGAGGAAATGGAAAATGTGAGTGCATTTAAGTACTTGGGTAGTGTGATGAGTAAGGATGGAAGATTAGAGGGTGAAGTGCTTGAAGGGGTACAACAAGGAAGAAAAGTTGCTGGTTCCTTGAAAGCAGTGATAAGAAACCGGGAAGTGAGCATGGAAGTGAAAAAGCTACTACATGAGAGTACTGTGCTGCCAACTCTAACGTATGAAAGTGAATCTTGGACCTTGTTGGAGGGATATAAGTCAAGAGTGAGAGCAGTGGAAATGAGTTAATTGAGAGAAGCATGTGGAGTCACATGGAGAGTCAGACTGACAAATGAGGAAGTGAAGGAGTATTGTGGTGTGGATGTGGATGCGACAGGAAGCATTAAGAGACAAACACTAAGGTGGTTTTGTCATGAGAGGAGGGAGAGTGAGAGACTGATGAGGAGAGTGTGAGTGAGGTTGTAGTGATATGGAGGGGGAGGCCAAGATTGAGATGGAAGGATGGAGTGGAGAGGTAAATGAGAGAGTGGAGTGTGAGCTGGGAGCAGGGCAATGAAATGGCGGGGGACAGTGACATGGATGCGATTTCTTTGTGGCCACCGCTTGCGGGATTAAGAAGTATGGCAACAGATAAATAGATAAAAGTAGGAACTAAATTGGACAGGTATTTAACCACTACTCTTGATACTCAGTTTGAGGATATTTACATATAGACTGACTGTGAGATGCGTTTACCAGATAGCAAAGGAAGACAGTAAAATTCCTTTTGTCTGCAATAGACTAAAGACCATCAGACGACTGTCTTCCCAGTTTAAATTTATGCATGTATCCTCCAAGGAAAACCCAGCTGACTTGCTCTTTAGAGGCTCTACAGTAAAGAGACTGATCAAAGGTGACTTGTGGTTTAACCCGCTGCGTGCCACTGACGTATATGTATTCGAGAAATTTGAAATATTTGCCAAAATTGGAAAATTCAAATTACGTGCCAAAAAAATCGGCGTGGATATTCCCGCGCTTCTCTAGGCCTCGCCCGCCAGGTATAAGTCATCACTGCACACCTGGGCTCGTGTGGGAGCACACGGGCGCCACATCAGTCTGATTGTGACAGTGATTGAGTGAGGATCATGGCGCATCACGGCCTGCCCCAGCACAAGATTGACTCTCTCCTTGAGGTGCAATATGATGTGGAAAGCAATTTCCCATTCCTTACGACACACCAGTATATGTTCACACACACACACACACACACACACACACACACACACACACACAAAACACACACAGACAGCCATTACTACCAAGATTATACTTCATCACACACTACTTCACACTTCCCTCCTCTCCTACGCACAACATACATCCAATCAGTCCTCACTCCCAACAGTTTATTTCATCACACACCACTACACACCTCTCATCCCTCCTCCCCCTACACACACACACACACACACACACACACACACCACTTCCTTGGTCCAGTCTTCCATTTCATCTGCCTTGGACAGAATATATATTTTTCAAAAGCTTGTGAAATACTGCTAGGTGGATGACTGTGGTGCTCTCGAAACAATATTAGAGAGAGAGAGAGAGAGAGAGAGAGAGAGAGAGAGAGAGAGAGAGAGAGAGACGCAAGTGAAATGTATATTATTGTAAATAATATGTAATGATAATTATCTCATAAGTAATTGTTATGTGATAAGAAACTAGCGTTAGTGATATTAAAATAGTAAGTGAAGTACAATAAGTTATGTATATGTGTGTGTGTGCGAGAAAATATACTAAGTGAAAGGCCAAGGCTTGAATATCTTGCCATGCGAGGAAAAAGAATGGTAGTGCGTTGAGTGTACAAGAAAATATAGTAAGTGAAATGACACGGCGCGAATATCTTGCTGTGCGAGGAAAGAGAACAGTAGTGCACTGAGTGTGTGAGAAAATATAGTAAGTGAAATGACATGGGGTGAATAGCTTGGCGTGCGAGAAAAGGGAACGATAGTGTGTTGAGTGTGCAAGAAAAAACACCAAGAGTGCATAGACTATGAAAGGACTGTTATCTGGAAAACAAATATAATGTACAGTATAATACGTGTGGGCACAGACTTTCTATTCCAGAAACGTAGAATAAAAACTATTACAAACATTATATGGGCAATCCAACTCACTCGCTTGTCATAATGCGCCAAAGTACATAACTGTGTTTGGGGACCCTTCCTATATCATCTATACACCAAACAAGAGTGTCCTTGACCCAATTAGCATAGTTACCGATGAAGAAAATGCAGAGCTTCTGCCTCCTTTAGATCTGTGGCAGTGGCAGGCGTGAAGGCTACGAGCGTTACTCCCCTGTTCAGGGAGAATCGACTTCAAAATCGACCTAAATGGCTTCTGTGAGTATTTTTAGGGTTGTACTCCATGTTTCCTCATTATTTAATCTATCTAGCAAAAAAAAAAGGTTGAAAAGTGGCCGGCACTGGGGTGGCATGAAGGTCCCAAGTCGGCTGCCACACGGCAGGTTAAGGATCCTAAATGGTTACTTACTAAGAAGTGTCCTGGGTAGAAATGGTATAGTATTGCTGAGGTTAGTGTTGTAAACTTGGATCCTGTAGTACCTGAGTTAGATGTAATAGACATCAGTAGATAGATTTTCATTAATAAGACAACTCCATAACACTACTAAATTAGTTGTAAATTTTTTGAACAAGAAAGTGGAGTTTGAGGAGTTTGATCCCATGGAATATTGGCTGAAAAAGCTTCAAAGGAAATATTATGGAGAGATTTTTGACCTACTATGCCAAGGCACTAACAGCAATAATAAACCGATAAAAAAAAATTCATAGAAGGAAAGGGGCTAATTAGATGCCGCTGCAGAATAGTAAAGGCTGACTTGCCTCAACAAACTAGACATCCTATATTGCTACCCAAGAACGACTATTTTGTATAATCAATTGTTAAGGAAGCCCATGAGTTAACTCTTCATAGAGGTGTGCTGCAGACTTTGGCCTAAATCCGAGAAAGGTATTGGATTCCAAAGGGTAGACAGGTTGTAAAGAAATCTCTCAAGAGTTGCATTTTATGTAGGAGGTATGAACAATGACCTCAAGACTTCCAGGACGACCTGCTTTACCAAAGGATAGGGTGTGAGTGATTACACAGGGGCTATAACTGTTACAGATGAGGGAACTCCCCATAAGGTGTACATATGTTTGTGCATTTGCACCAGCACAAGGGCACTCCATCTACAGATGGCAGAAGATTTAAGTTTAGAGACATTTTTGAACGTATTCAGAAGATTTGCAGCTAGAAGGCCTTGTCCATGTAAATTAACACGAGGCATCCCGGTGACGTATGGGTACATCACAACGTTTTGTCACGGTGACAACCGACAACATACCCATACGTTGCGCAACTGCAAGGTCAGTTGTGTACACATTTTTCAAGTATCATCGGTGATTTTTGGTAGGCATATGTGGGAGACCTTTCTCTACCCACTGTCAAGCGGGGATACTGCCTGGCCCCACCTGACCCCCCTCCCCCCCTCCCCCCACACTCGGCATTCACCTGTTAGCAGTGACCTGGCCAGTAAAGACATGTCGCGCCACGGTCTCTCCAATGACAAAATTCACGGTGAAAGTGATTCCTGAGGTGGAGGACAAAGAAATAAAGAGGCTAGAGGAAGAAACAAACAGAAGTGATGAGGTGGTAATGTTGTAAAGGAAGGTGCCATAATTTGATGTGTTTGGTGACTGAACAATGCTTATATCACCTATATTATTGTGTGAAAACCAATATAGTCTTGTACTACACATAAATTCGTACCAAATAAATAAATAAATACCTAATTTAAAGAGGATTGAATAAGTTATCCCTCCTGTAGCTCGTTTTCTTTGAAGCCAGGTGCCCTGAGAGAGAATGAAAAGGTAAGGCTGACAGCCACCTGTAGCAACATTTATAAGCTTAGGAGGGCGATTTCTCTATGAATTTTCGATGTTTCTCACGAAAAGTGGAGGCTTGAGCCAAAAAAAAAAAAAATGTCCGAAATTTCTTTGGACTGAGGGGTATCGGAGGTTGGAAATCGGTCGGGACGTACGGGTTAATAACAACAATGGAACCAATTTCGTTGGACCATCACTTTTACTTTTAGATATAATGATTGACCCAATGGTTAAGCTGACACTGGGAATCCAAAATTGTACCAGGCAGTTCATAGTTCCAAGAGCACCATGGCAAAATGGATTTACAGAACAAATGTTTGGTATTGTGAACAACTGCCTTGGGAGAACCTTAAACAGAACTAAGATCACCAGAGAGGAGCTGAGAACAGTAATAACTGAAATTGAGGTTAGGAATAATGATAGACCTTTAACCTATCTGGATGATACTAGCCCTTTCCCGCTCGGTAAGTTTTAATAAGTTTCGTATTCCATGACACATCACTTTTCTCCCCTCCCCCCCCCGCGCCTGCCGCGCGCTCCAAAAAAGTGTATTCTCGGTTTATTTTCACCACCAAAACATGTTTATTTTGCCACAAAACCTACATATTCCTATTCGTCGATGTTTGTTCTCCATGTTAAGCAAAGAAAAACACAAGACAAACATACTATACGTACATTAGGACAGTGTGAATAAACATTTGGGAACATTCATCTCATTTCCCAACATCATAGCTCGAATGTTTACTAACATTCTTTACATGTTATACAATCATTTGAAAGAGAATTATATTAGCTTTCGAATGGGATAGCTGACATTATGATCATACAAGGTATGGTTTTCGAGTAATAAGCGAAAATGTAAAACCTTTCTCCAACAGAGAACAGAGTTTCTTATTTGGGGAGCTGTATCGAAAAACTTTTCTTGGCAGTGTTATGTTTTTATTTCATCATCTTATGCAGAATTTTAATGGCTTTCATTTGAGCCCCAAACGGTTCTCCTACACCTAATAGTTTTTGAGAAAAATGCAAAAAAAACAAATGTATACTCACGCCATTTCGTGACTATAGGGCTGTTTCCTGCCTCCCTCTAACCTATTGCACTGTTTCACTACTCCTTGCACACTAGGTATTGCAAACTATATTGACATAATACACTGACACTCTTTTTATAGATGAATACTCACATTTGGTGAAAGGTAGATGCAGCATAGTTCTGAAGCCAGGGTTAGAAACAGTAGCAAGATATTTGTTGGCTCAATGGCTGATAACTCCCACAAATGCTTCACAAACACCTAAATTTCCTATTGCAAACACCAGATCTAATCACAATAATGCCCCAAAACTCTACATAAGCACTATTGGTATAGTGAAATTTGTCATGCTGCCGTGATGCGGATAACAGAGTGGATCTAAAGGGACAAGGGACAACACACTCCTCCCCCACTGACAGCTAGTTTGTACTAAACAACCTGTATGCACTGAGGCTGGTATCGAGACCCACTGTTGCCAACTCATTACTTTTGACGAGAGCCAGGCAAGCTATGACACCTCAAAAAAATGATGGAAATTGACTGAAAACTTTTTTGGGGGTAAATTTGTTTGCCTCTTATGACGCTTTAGTCATTATCGGTGCATTTGTGGCAAGACCCAAATGACACATAAGGTGTCGTTGTGCGTGAAAGGGCTAGTACGAGCATATCAATTGAGGCTTGGACACACGCTCATATATTGCATGGCAGAAAGATCCAACCGGTGCCTTGTGTGGATATCCAGGAGGAAGTAGATGATCCCATGATAGAGATTAATAAACTAGGACAACATTTGCCTGAGGGATATCGTCTGAAAAAAGTACTGGACACCTGGAATAGACACTGGGTCGAAGATTATCTTTTGAGCCAAAGAGAGAGATTTTATGGGGCTCAGGCTGCCAGCAACAAGTCAATCATTAATGTAGGAGATGTGATCTTAGTAAAAACAGAACAACCAAGATCCCTGTGGCCATTAGCTAAAGTCATCTCCACACATCCAGATTCAAAGCGGATGCTGAAACTTGTAAAAATTATATGTAGAGGACATATCAATATAAAAACCATTGATAAATTGGTGCCCTTGAGTTAGTAGCCATCACATAGACTGTGAATGGTTGAGAACAATTATATCAAGATGTATGACCTAGAAGGGCCACAGCACAGGTTCTCGAGATCTTTGGAGAGAGCTCCTGGCTAAGGGTCACATTGCGTGATAAAGTGTACCATTTTTCCCCAGGCCCCAAAACTGTGGGAAATATTTTCCCCCAGTGTGGGTATCTGTGCTAGTGGTATTTGGGCTCTTTTGA
>JAGKTI010029249.1:0-12709 GCA_018397915.1 Birgus latro | reverse complement strand
GGGGGGGGGGGTTAGTGTTTAAACTGTGTAATGTCCGAGAAACAGAAAGCAGTCCTAGTGATAGGAAAACTTTTTAATTCTTAGATTCTGAAAAGCTAGCGTCTGGTCTACTCTTTTTGGTAACAGACTTTGAGATTTTTTTTTTGCTCTCGAGATAACCAGAACAAAGAAGAGAGGGAGCTGTGAGGCAGACAAGTGAGACATAAGAAAGATACTCGTACCTATTTCTCACACTCTCACCTCTCCATTTAGTCTCATTCAAACCACATATGTCCACTTTCGCACACTCAAGCACCTGGACAATCTCTCTCTTTTTCGCTCATTATTCGCACCCCTTACATTCCACAATGAAATCTATACCATGTCCTTTGTACTATCCTTGGTCGTCACCTGTTAGTCTGTCCTGGTCAAAGGCCTTTTGTTTGTCTTTTTAGTTGTTTTCTGGGGAGGGGCACTAACCCTTGCCAGCCCACTTGTTTATGCGTAAGGAACATGGATGGTTATAAGGTTACTACTCAGTGTAACAAATGATTCCCTGGTTTACAGGAAATCATTTGGCTTTTCACTCAATGTAGAGTTACCCTGGAAAAGAGTATCACTACACTGAGTGAGTGGATGATGGGTGCCCTCACCGACCACCGAATGCACAGCGGGGTTGGAAGATGAGGAAATGGAAAATGAGAGTGCATTTAAGTATGTGGGTAGTGTGATGAGTATGGATGGAAGTTTGGAGGATGAAGTGCTTGAAAGGGTACAGCAAGGAACAAAGGTTGCTGGTTCTTGGAAAGCAGTGATGAGAAATGGGGAAGTGAGCATGAAAAAAAAAAAAAAAAGTATCTTCATGTTAAGTACTGTGATACCAACTCTAAAGTATGGAAGCGAGGCTTGGACCTTGCTGGAAGTACACAAGTCATGAGTGAGTGCAGAGGAAAGAAGTTATATGAGAAGTGAATGTGGAGTTACATGAAAAAACAAGACTGACAAATGAGGAAATGAGAAGCGAAATGATGTGGATGTGGATGTGACAGAAAGCATTAGGAGAAAGACACTGAGGTGGTTTGGCCATGTGGAGAGGATGGAGAGTGAGAGACTAATGAGGAGTGTATGTGAGTGAGGTGGAGGGGGGGAGAGGGAGGAGGAGGCCAAGGATGAGATGGTGGGATGGAGTGGAGAGGTATATGAGAGATGGGTGTGTGAGCTGGGGGGTGGGTAGCAAAATGGCAGGGGAGAGGGCGACATGGAGGCAATTTCTTGTGGCCACCCTTACGGGATTAAGGTGTCTGGAAAGAGATAGATAGACAGACAAAAGCTAACATGTTTCAATGGTTGAAGCAGAGACAAAATAAGGAATGAACATAAATCCAAGGTTAATCGTGATAAATAGGCACTTATTCAGGGAAATCATTAATTTTCCTTCACATCCTTGTGGCTCACAAGTTGACAGCCACTGTTCAAAACTTTTCACATGGCCTGGCAGCTAAACAATGGAGGAGAAAAAAAAAATAGCAAAAGGAGTGACAAATTTTGTAGTGATGGCACCACACCACCAAAAAGAGTAGACAATCCCATACTGTATGAAGAAAGTGTGGAAAGTCCACTGGAGCACACTCCCTCTGAATGAGAAGAAAAGACAATGACAGCCATAAGGTAGGGTCACTATGCCTTACAACATTTCCAGAAGAAATGCGTCTCCTTAACTCTCTGATGCCAGGATGATTCCTCCCATCCCCAGGTAGCTACAACTCCTGAAAGGTGTTGTAAGATGAATGAAAGCTTTTCCACAGGGTGCCTCCACAGAGGGAAGTGCAGACTGAAAAGTTTTTCTTTCTTTCTTTTTTTTTTTTACCGACAGAAAAATCTGTGTAAAGACAACGTAAAGAACTAACTTCTAAACTGGTAACTGGAGTATTTCAAATCTGTTCAATTATGTATGGCTCAATATAAAATTTCTGGTTATTTGTTCAACACTCAAATTATGTGAAGCTACATATTCAATTCAAATTTATTAGGTGGACACTTTCAAGGTAGATCTCACTAGTCTAAGAAATACCAGGAGATAAGTAATTCACTTAACTCACCCTCTTGTCCCTAATGCAAAGAAAGTAACAGCAAATTCCTCATTAACTTTAATGGGTTATTACGATTTCAAATTGATTAAATTTACTACACTGATCAGTACCAAAGACCGATGTTCAAAAAGTAATTTTCAGACCGCATTACTTTGCCACATAAGTTTAGTGTTAACAATAGGTGCCTTGTGCCTTTTATATCATCAACCATTTATCTTGACATTTACTGGAATAGCAATGCTACATAAAGTGGAAAAAAAATGCTATCACCTACAACTGCTGAGCATGAGGGGAAATTATACTGTGCTCCAATTTCCATTCTTGGCTATTGTTGTTGTTGTTGCCTAGCCCTGGGGTCTGGCCATGCAGACCCACAAACCACAGGTAAGCAATTGCTTCTGTGGTGGCTGTCCTACAGGAAGTGTACAGTACGTACACTATATATCGATCTGGCACCCTCCTGTGGATGACAGAAACTCACCAAGGTCAGACCAGGGTCCTGCCCATGGTCAGGTGCAGGGACGGTATGAGGTGGTTTGGCTCCCTGATGGACACTGCAGCTGCTTCACCCAGCGTGCACACCACTAACACAAGCAGTCTCTTCATAAATGCCCTCATTTAAGGAAATGCAGAACTTCTGTAAAGTACAGCTCCAGGTGACCCTCAGGGGCAGATTGACCACTAGGCTGTGGCCTCACCCTTGAAGGGGCCCCCATTTAATGAAATGTAAATATAAAAAAATAAAATCCATGCATCATCATCCAATCCTATGTTGCCCCATGAGGAAAATAGGAGCCCAGGACTAGGAAAGTTGGTCGTGACATTTAAGATGAGAGTGACCAGCCTCACTCATCCCTGAGTGGTATTACGTGAGCAATAAGCCCCAACACCCCTTGGATATAAACCTTCACCAGCTCAATCTGATTGGAACGCCGTAATTACCCACTAAACCACTAGGCGCCAAAATTTGGTTATACGGTTACCATCCAGCATAGTAAATGGTTTGCTGGTGTACAGGAAATGATATGGCTTGTCACTCAATGTAGAGTCACCCACAGGCAGAATGAAGAGGAAAGAATGAAGGAAAGAAAGACAGAAGAGGGAGCGTAAAGTTACCCGTACGCATAAGGATGAGGAAAGAATGAAGGAAAGACCAAAGAGGATGGAAGGAAAGAAGGATGGAGGAGAGGAAAGGGCAGACACCCGAGAGCAGCACTACACTGAGTGAGTGGATGGTGAGTGCCCCCACTTACCAGAAATAAAAACTTAAATGAATACATGGATATATTGTTAAATTACAGCAACTGGCCTCACACAAGCTCCGATGATGGTCATTTAAATCTTTATGTGGGGTCCCCTTACTCTGGGTATGGGGCCCCCATATCAACATAGGGACTCCATTGAGGTTATTACAGCCCTGGTCACCCTACAGAGGGCATCAGTATTCTGTGCTGTTCGCTGCTTCTACTGCTATCATGAGGCATTATGTGAGCTATAAATTCCAATCATGCCTCAAAATTAAAATTTTATGAGCCTCACCTGGCTGGAAAGCCTTAACCCACCAGACTACTAGGCATCCACCTGGGTACAAGGTTATCGCCCAATGTGAAATAAATGGTTTCCTGGGAAACAAGAAACCAGCTGACTTGTCATGTAGTCACTCAGTGGCACTACACCTAGTGAGTGGATAGTGGGTGCCCCCAACCACCACAAAAAAATTATAAAAATCTAAACATTCTCAGTATCTCTGCATCAAGGTACTTTCCCTTACTCCCAAGTTCAAAATGAATGGCATTCTGGAATATAATGAAAAACCCACAGGAAAAGCAGTAGATTTATAATACTGCAATGCATATAAGAGTTTCAGGTACTCTTCATTGAAGTTGTTTACATAAAAATCTATCATTATTCAGCACATAATAAATGAGCTGCTATTTTTCACCTCAAATTCATCATGATTCAGTAAAAAAAAAAAAAAAATGCTCTACTGCAGAAATTATTGATATTTATTATTAAAACCCCTCTCAGACTGAGGGGTAATCCTGTTGTTTTTAATGCATCAAAAACTCAGTTCTTGCATCTTTCAACCAATCAAAATCTTCTGCAGAAGTATCCTCTAATTTTTAACAATATCCAACTCAGTCCTGCATCATCTTCAAACATACTTGGGGTTTCATTCTCTTGGGATTTATCTTGGAAAGATCATATTCCCTCTCGTAAAATCTGCTTCCAAGAGATTAGGTGTGCTTAGCCAACTCTGTGCCTTCCTTACCCCTGCACAGTTGTTGACTTTATACACGGAGTTTTATTCGCTTCCCCTATTAAAAAAAAAAAAAATTGGTTTTATGCCTGGTATCCCCGAAGGGCTATGGCACTGCCCCTGAATGGAGGACTTTTGCATTGGAGCATGTAGCATTTTATGACCGGATGCCCTTCCTGATGTCTACCAATGACCCTTGGATGGATTCGATCCTCCGACCCTATGGCCAGAGCGGAGCGCTCTAACCCACTGAGCCACGGCTGCTCTGTAGAGCACAACTCTCATGTGTGGGGAGGCTCTCCATATACAGCTCTTCTTAATAAGGTGGAGTCAAAGGCTTTTTGTCTCATTAACTCTCCTTCAACCTCTATCTCTCTGCAGCACTGCTGCATTTTTATCTCATTTCTGTTTCTATGTTACTTGTCACTGCTCCTCTGAACTGTCTGCTTGCATAACTTCACCAGTACAGTCAGTGCACAGCACCCATCTGGTAACAAACTCTCATCCCTTTTCTGTCCAACTCTCTAATGCAAGAATTAACCACTACTGCCAGTCATTCATGTATGCAACAGGTCAACTCTGGAACTGTCTTCCTCTGTCTGCATTTCCTACTGCCTATGACCTCCAGTCTTTCAAACGCAGTTGGTCCAGGCATCTCAAAACGAACAGATCTTGAATCTGACCCTCTTTTATCTCGTTCTTATTTTTTCTTGGAGGGAACAATCTTGCGGGCTTCTGGCCTTTGGTTCCTTCTTCCCTGCATTTAAAAAAAAAAAAATCAAGAGCCACAAATCACATTTAATTCCAAGTGTTTTACACAAAATGTGTGCACTGCTGGTAATCACTCAAGATCTTCTAGAAGCATGCAATGTTCATTTTGGTTGCAAATACTGATGCAAAGAGTTGGACATGGTATAGTAAGGAACTGCATGATTGTCAACTCTAGCATCTGGTTGCCTCATGTTATGGTTCACATTCACTTCAGTCCCCTGGTGATGTAGCTCGACTCCCCCCCGGTGATCATGATTCCCTAAGCTTCGAAGATCCCCTCCTAATATCAGTAAATCTGTTTTGGCATCATTAGTACAATCATTCCTAGTGTCAGCATGAAGTGGCCTAAAACTTGGCATATTCAATGAACGCAAGTCCATCAGCGATGCCCGAGAGCGATCCTGGTACTCTGGTCTTATAACACTGGACTGCCTCAACACTTCAGGACGCTGAATGGGTGGCTGTAATTCCTGCCTTGTTATATCCTGTCTAAGGACTTCCTGACATGGTGCATCTGATCTCTGTAAACCTACATCCTGATTATGTAACAGGTCTGTTCTGATTTCCTGAGGTGGCAAGGAGAGGTTAGTATGTGAATTATGTAATGAAGTCGCTGTCTGAGTAACTTTCTTAACTTCTTTTTGCACCTTCTGTTGCTGCAACTCTTCTTGCACCTTCTGAAGATATTCAAGTTTTTGCTCCAGTGCAGCATTGTGTGCATGCAGACTATGAACCGAACTACAGTTATGTAAAGGGTCTGGCTGGAGGTCACTTCTAAGATCTGGTCTATTCTCTAAAATCATGTCAAGATGAACCGCTGATTCCAGTTCAGAAAATTCATCAAACAACTGGCCACCTCGTTGCTGTAAGTATTCTCTAAGTATCTGGCATGCATACACTACCTCAGCGACACTTGGCTGTGCAGGTAAACTTATGGCAGTAGACTCAACCTCCTGACTAATTTGACGTGTTTTGCTTCTAGGGTTCTCATATACATAATCTGAGTAATGGATATTTGGGACTGTTTCAATATGAATATCCAAAGCATGATCTGACTGAGATTCACTATGACCCTGTTCAGTCACACAGTGTCTGTCATCAACCATGACTAGAGCTTCAAATTCATTCTGACTAACTCCTGGAGGAGCACTAACATTATCTTTGACACTCAGTGCATCAACATCTTTGCTTAATCCTGCTTTCACAACTCCTTTCACAATAGTCTCAGGACTCACATGTTTCCAAGCTTTGTAAATCATGTATACTGCATCAAGAGGAGAGACACAAGAATTCATAGAAGACACTGACAATGTACTGTGATGAAATAAACTAGTATTACTGTGGTTCACATGTTCATTTGCATGTGTTTTTGCCAAAATAAACTTGATCTGCTGATACCTGTACAAAGATTTGAAGGCAGTTATAATTCCCAGCTGTAATGGCTGTAGCACTGATGAAGTATCTGGAGGGAAAAAAGTTACATGAATATTGAATGTATTAGTAATATCAGGGTGGTGTGGTGCTTTGTTCATTAGTAATACAATTTTTTTCCTTTTACTTCTAAGTTCCCTATCCCATTCCTTCAACCAGAGAGAGAAAATTTCAAGTGTAATGACTGATTTTGGATGATAATGAAAAAGGACAGGGAGTGTGAGTGAGCTGAGTCCCTCTGATTTCCCTACCACCAAAGGTGGCCTGCGTTCAGTTCCTGCAAGGTTGCAAGTCAACAAAATGGTTACTCTCTCATTTGAGTTTGGTGCTTGGTAAGCCAAGCAGTCTGGCAATGCACTGTACATCAGGATGGTTTCATCTAAAACCCACACATTCTCCAGGGAGTATTCCTTAGTGGCCTTGGTAAACATATATCTCCTCCAATGATTACCTACTTTTGTTGTAGAAGGAGCACCATCTTTGTCTTTAAATCGTTTAAGAGTAACTCCATTTCGATCTTTCCATCTTCCCAACCATCCAGCTGAAGGTTTAAATTCAATGCCCATTTCACTTCCAATTGATTTTGCCTTTTCCATTAGAATAGGACCTGATATAGGCAGGTCTTCCTTCCTGGCTTCTTTATACCAATCAGCCAATTTTTGTTCTAAAGCTCCAGCCTTGCCAAGTCTACAGCGTTTACGTTCAGGAGTAGCAAACCTATTCCACTGAGCCATGATTGTATCCTTATTCTTCATTATCCTTGAAACTTGACTCTGACTCACATGGAACACTGAGGCAATCTTACCTTGAGGCACTTTTGGTTCTTGATCAAGCATTTCAAGCACCTGAAATGAAATAAAAATATGTAATACTCGGCAGAGTTATTATGACTGTTATAATCGGTCATCAGTCAAAGTGGGTGTGGTAAAAAAAGAAACAAAAAAAGCATCCACTTATTTATCCACAGTACTATCAGCTGTTATACTTCACCCAGATCACACTTCCTCTTACTTATCCTTGATTCACACAATTCAACCATAACCAGCACAAACTATGTATAGTTTTGTTCATTCTTTTATAAAGGCTCCTACATGCCTTGCATGTATTGGTCTTCATCACCTAATGAAGGTTCTCCACACTACTCAATCTCTAGCAGTCTCTGCAATCAGTCCTTTATCCCTAAGGTCATACTCTATGACCTTATCCCAACTCTATTTCAGTCTACCTCTCGCAACTCTACCATCAATGTTCATACCTCTCACCCTCCAAATCCAGGTGCCATTCTCCATACTTTCCGTATGCCCAAGTCATTTCAATCTACCCCTTCTTATCACAACACTATTACATTCAAGTATCCTCCTTCCTCTCAACTGCTAATTTGTAAACCTGGTAAGATGTCATTCAAGGATGTACTACATATCCATCCAATCATTCTCATCTCTGTATAGTACATTTGAGCCTACGAACATCCACTTCCTTTACTGCCCCTACCATGCTGTACTGCATTACGATTCTAAGACATGCTGCATACACGGACCCTTTAAAACTGAGGGAGAGTCCTCTCAATGTCAGGAGGGGCAACAACTCCATGACTTCTTCTACCCACTCCTTAACCTTGCTACCAATTTACTTCCAGCCCACCTCCAGCATACATCATATCTCCAAATAACAAAGCTCCTCCACACACCCAAGACACTCTCCTGCAAGATTAATACTTTCCTGCCTCTCTCCTGCAAACACAAACACACACACACACACACACACACACAAAACAGCATTATTTTGCAGCCTCTAATCCCTGTACATCTCTTATGCACTCACTTATCACGAACCTTGCACAATATGAAATTATTTCCTACACCTTTGTAGCAAACTGCACATGGCCACATTCCTGCTTTGACAGTGCCTCTCAATCTCTTGCACCTCATTCCATCCCTCCACTTCCTAAATTTTTCTTTCACTACCCTCACAGTCTCCATCATCAACACCAAGTCCATCTGCATATATGGTAACAGCTCCCATGGGAGTCCAGTTCTGAAGTCACGTGAAAGGGCTTCAAGCACCACGATATACAATAAGAGGGTTAAAACTGACCCCTGATGCAGACCAACATTCATGGAAAACTCATCACTCAAACCTTGTTCAGTGGCCTTGCATCCAGTATGGTAATTACATCAGACAGCACTGCTGTACTTGACTAATTTCATACTGGACAAACAATAAACCTTATGGGGAATTATGGGGAAATTATTTAGACCTGACAAGACTCGACTTTAAGGCACAATAATCCCTAGAATGTTGTATGCAATGATAGGCAAACACACAATACTGCAATATGGCTTGATGAATAAAGGCAGGTAGCAAAAAAAAAAAGAAAGAAAAAAAAAAGGGGGGGGGGCAGGGGGGCCAAAATGCTTATGGTGTTAGCAAGCCAGAAGGCACAAGGAGACTGATGCTTTTTGACATCACCTTTCCTGGCCAGTGTATTCTCTCAATGGCTGTGGCACCTCTCAACATCCCAGAGTACCAGACCCTCCCCCTTCCCCCCCAAAAAACAACACTCCTTAGATTTCGTGCACATCTGTCGGTACTAACCTAAGTCTTCCAAACTAAACTAATTTATTTTTCTACTCAATACTTTGAGTGCCTATCATACTAAAGGCGATTAGTACTAAAGAAACGTGTGTTGGACACGAGGCCCCTGTACACTTCCATAACCACTCTAACCAACTACTCCTCAATCCTATGCACTCACTGCCCACTTCACCACATATCCTGGTACTCCATCAAAAGCCTTCTTCAAATCAACAAAAACAACGTACAACCGTTATCTAGTCCCTAAGCTTTATGCCTCTATACAATATTAAATTAAATTTAAGTGTATAATGCAAGACTCATGTGCCAGAGGACAGCACTGCCGTTTCCAATAAGGCAAGTGAAGTGTACTGGTATGCAATAGTGGCTATGATTATGAACACTGAGAACCCAGTGCCTTTCACAGCTAGTATGGGCTGGATGAGAAAGTTCTGTGCATATAAAAATCTTCATCATGTTGCCATTCTAGATTAGGCCGGATGTGCCTACAGCAACACTGAAGAGCCTTATACCACCTCCTTCAAGAAGATAGTTGAGGATGGTGGTTACAGTGTATTTAAAGTGTCTAAAATGGATGAGACTGGGTTCAATGAAATGCCTACCCTCTACCACCTTCCTAATATGGGATGAGATCTCTCCACCAAATTACAAGGCATCTATAAACTGTCACAATATTGCTTACAGTGAATGCAACTGGAGATTTGTTCATTCATTTATAAAAGTTCCAACATAATTGCATGCATCAGCCTTGGTCACCTAACGTTGGTTCTCCATGTTGCCCAACCTCTGACAAAGTGAAACCCCTAGTGATCCACCAGATTATTAGTCCTACACTTTTGAAACACAAGGATACTGAGTGACTCAATCTGCACTGGATGCACAACCCAAGGGATGAGCAGTAATGTCCACTGTGCCGAATTATTATTATTATTTTTTTTTTACACATTGTCCCCTTTTTTCATAAGGGCTAAGGCACTGTCCCACGGTAGAGGACTTTTGGTTTTGGAGCATGAAGCACTTTATGACCGGATGCCCTTCCTGATGTCTAACAATGACCCTTGGGTGGTCTTGAACTTCCGACCCTTCGGTTAGAGCATGCCACGGCTGCTACATCCAGCTAGGTGATAGGAGAGTGCAACCTCTCCTGGCAAGACAGTTTACCCGGATGCGGCATGAACTCACGATTCTTTAGTCTTGAGTCAGGCGCTCTACCACTGAGCATTTATAAAATGCTTTGAGTTATTGGAGAAACAGTAACCTTATCTTTAAAGTAATTCTGACTATGGACAATGGACAAAATAACGCTGCATGACAGCATTGTGATACGAGGTGCATTCTAGAAGTTTTGAGACTTTTTTAGGAGAGACATTTATTTATTTAAAGAAAGAACAAAACTCTAATCTCCTTCAAAACAGGACCCTCCAACTCCAATGCACTTGTTGTAGTCCTCCAGCCACTTCTTGAAGGGCCCCTTGTAGTCCTCCAAAGTGAAGGTGTCTAGGACCCTTGTCACAGCCTCCTTCATCTGCTCAACGTCTTCGAAACGACTGCCCCTGAGGTTCTCCTTCAGCTTGGGGAATAACCAGAAGTCGCAGGAGGCAAGGTCTGGACTGTAGGGAGGGTGAGTTCTTGACGCCCATCTCTGTCAAGTAGTTGGTCACCAGGATGGAATTGTGGACTGGTGCACTGTCCTGGTGCAGGTGCCAACGACCCGATTTGAAGAGCTCTGGCCTGCTGCAACGAAATCTCTTCCGAAACTCCCTCAAAACCTCCACATAGTATTCTTTGTTGACCGTCTGGCCGGAGGGAATCCAGTGGATGTAGATGATGCCCTTGCTGTCGAAGTAGGAGATCACCATGAGCCTCCCAGTGGACTTGCTCTGCCTGGCCTTCTTGGGTCTGGGGGAGTCAAAATGCTTCCACTGGGAACTCTGTCTCTCTGGATCGTAACAGTAGATCCAGCTATCGTCACTGGTCACCAGAGACCCAAGAGCACTCAGATTCGGGGTAATGAGCGCAACCATCTCCCTGCTGTCACCAACACGTCTTTCCTTCTGTTCGTTACTGAGCACCCTGGGTAAACTTTGCACAAATTTTGCACATGTTCAGATCTTCATGAAGAATTCTGTATACAGTTGCCACACCGACTCCAAACTGTGTACTTATTGTCTGAATAGATACACGACAATCCTCATCCAGAAACTTGTGAATTTTCTTACCCAACTCTGGCGTTCTTTCATCCCTCTCCCTACCGCACCTCTCATTGTCTCTCACCTCCTCTCTGCCGTCCTGGAACCTCTTGCGCCAGTGAAAAACAGATGCTCTGCTCATCCAAGTTAATCCAAAAGCAGTCTGGATCATTTCATAAGTTTCTGTACATTTTTGCCCAGTTTAACACAAAACTTTATTGCACAGTGAGCTTCCAAATTGTCTTCACGTCCCGACTGCATTTCGCGAACTAGTCAGCTGTGACAAGCGGTGTATAGTAGGATGTGTTTAAAGTGCTGTAACAGCTGTCTCCTTCAACATGGAAAAACAAAATTTGGCATGTTAGCTTATTAGATGTATAGTAATGATATATTAAAGTGACAATAATCTAGAACAGTTAGAAGTGCCTCTCCCAAAAGAGTCTCAAAACTTGTTGGAAGGACACAAGTCATGAGTGAGAGCAGTGAAAATGAGCTATCTGAGAGGAGCATGTGGGGTTAGCCTACATGGAGAGACGGACTGACAAATGAGGTAGTGAAGGAGCACTGTGGTGTGGCTGTAGATGTGGCAGAAAGCATTAGGAATAATACACTGTGAATCTTAGATCTTGTTGGAAGGACACAGGTCAAGAGTGAGAGCAGTGGAAATAAGCTTTCTGAGACGAACATGTTGAGTTACATGGAGAGACAGACTGGCAAATGATGAAGTGAAGGAACACCGAGGTGTGGATGTGGATGTGATAGAAATCATCAGGAAAAATATATTAAGGTGGTTTGGCCATGTGGAGAGGATGGAGAGCGAGAGATAACGAGGAGGGTGTACGTGAGTGAGGTGGAGGGGAGGAGAGGGAAGGAGAGGCTGAAGATGAGATGGAGGGATGAAGTGGGGAGGTATATGAGAGAAGGGGGTGTGAGCTGGGAGGAGGGCAGTGAAATGGCAGGGGACTGGGTGACATGGAGGTGATTTATTTGTGGCCACTCCTTACAAGATTAAGGCATCTGGCAACAGAGAGACAGATAGATAGACAATGGCCCAGGACATCCAGCCTACCTTGTTGTATGCCACCCAGTCCATCACAGAATTTTCCTCACACTTTTTTTTTTTTTTTATGCAAGGAAGAAGGAACCAAAGGCCACAGGCCTGCATACTGTTCTTTCCAAGAAAACGCAAAAACAGTACAAAAGAGAGCCAAATTAAAGATCCGTTCAATTCGAGATGCCTGGAGACACTGCGTTTGAAAGACTGGAGATCATAGGAAGTAGGAAATACAGACAGAGGAAGACAGTTCCAGAGTTGACAAGTTGCATAAATGAAGGACTGGGAGTAACGGTTAACTCTTGCATTAGAGAGTTGGACAGAAAAGGGATGAGAGTTT
>JAGKTI010029248.1:0-12709 GCA_018397915.1 Birgus latro | reverse complement strand
ACACACACACACACACACACACACACACACACACACACACACACACACACACACAAAATCCTTCGTGTAACATACAATACATCAGTGTCATTAAAACAACACATCACAAACATTAAAAATAAAATAACACCAAGACTCAGCGCCTTGAGTTCACTTGCCCATACAACATTTGGACACAACAAAGAAACCACCACCACAGTATACAAACACTATATTCATTCTGTGATGAATTATGCAAGCCATACTTGGTCTCCTAACCTCACTAAAACACACTGCAACACTCTGCAGACCGTACAGAACAAGGCCCTAAAAATAATCACAGGCTGCACAGCTACTTTATGCACAGACCACCTACATCAAGAAACCAAAGTCCTCATAGTCAGGGATCACCTAGACATGAGAGGCACCCAGATTCTCACTGCAGCCTCCACAAACCCACAACATGCACTACTCTACATGGCAGCATATCCACACACACCAAGGAACATCAAAACAACACCCAGCCCACGATATCATACACAAATACTGTCGTTTCTCCTCCCCCTCGCCCGCCTTCCTCCAGAAGCATATCCATACTTAGATCACTCGCCGCACCATTCAGTCACTTAAAAACAACACAACAACACACAGCTGCATGCACGGCCTCCTGGTATCTACCCTTCTGGATCCTATCTCCCTCATGAGGACAGGGTCCACCCGGGCAGGCTTAGATGTGGGCATCATCCAGCCCTCTTAAGTTACCAGAAGAGGCTGGATGACTCCGTCGCTGATGCCTGTCCAAAATTTAACACAGCACCCCATACTGTTAAGCACATTATGGAAGACTGCATTGCACACAATCACCTACGCCAACAACACAACATACACTACCTGAGACCTCTGTGGGAAAGCCCGGTCTCGGCCATGGCCTTCCTTAGGGACTTGGGGCTGTTCTGCCAGACTGCCTAGGGAACATCTACTACTACCACCGCCCACCACCCCTTCAGTTTTTTTTTTTTTTTTTTTTAATGCTATCTGGAGATGTTTTTATTCAGCTCAGGAAGACTTCAAACTGGAGGGGTCAGATACATTCTTCATTAAACATTTCACCATTAGAGATCCCTCATGAAGGTGAATAGAACAGTCTGATGGTGGGCTGATTAAATTGAAAAATTCATCTTGGTATTGAAGTGGCTGATATAATGATGAGTATAATAACTAACATATGCCTGCTTTCGAAGTTCTCTTGGGCTGCTGCAGTAGAACAAAAGGTAAATGTTAACCTTTTCAATCCAGCGATGCATTTTTTAGTTTATTCGTTCCATCTCTAGACAGTTTTTTTTTCTGAGCTTTGGGGAGATCTGTTACAGTGAAGAGGTAAATGAAGACTATACCCAACCACTTCAGTTTGAAAAGTATTTCTTGAGCTGAGTAAAATATTTGAAGTTTGCAAGAATAAAATGAAAATATTATACATTATTGGACTGAAGAGGTTAATAGCATAGATTTGTTGTTTTCATTGGTCATCCCCAGTCTGTCTGACCAAGAAAACCCGTCGACCACAGATAAGCAACTGACATTATGGGGTTGTCCCATGGGTTCTTCATATCGTTAATGTTGTGTCTGCGTTTTAGTCTGGCATGTGCTATGCAGTGCTCCATTATGTGTGTTATTTTGTGTGGGCCATATATACAAGCTGGACATGTGTTATCTGTGAGTCCACGCAACTCAGATCTAAGCTGGCATCCGAGGAGGGCAGGGTGATGTCCTGTTCTAAGCCTAGCTAGGTGAACTTCATCTTCTCTATTTAAGGATGCCTCTGATGGGTGGATGTCAGGAGGGGACTTGTAGTATGGTCTTATGATTGAGGTGTTGCATTGCCCCGCACATAAATGGGTATGCAGGGGTTTCTTCACTGCTAATGTCGGAATGTCTCGAGGTGGGACATTTTTGTAGATGGTATGATAATGTTTGTGTGGTAATTGTTTTATGTGTCTAGGTGTGCTGTGTGTCTGCCATATAATGATGGGAATGTTGTGTATTGGGACAGACTGCTCCAAATAATTGTGTGTCCTTCATATCAAAATAGACTCTGACATTGTGTGTCTGTCATGTAATGATCGGGATGTTGCATATTGGCACAGGCTGCTGTACAGTATATAAAACTGTGCCATTCATATCATGTTAGTTTCTGACACAGAGTGTAAGTGGACTGTTGCAATAGTTTTGTTGCAGCCAGTGATAATGCATAGGGCATTGTTCTTTATGATTTGCAAGGTGTTGTAGTGGGTATTGGATAGAATGGGAGCCTTTGCTGAAGATTCATAGGACATCACTGATATAATGTATTGTTTATAGAGGAAGGAGAGTGTTTCTTTTTGTTGCCCAAAGTCTAGCCCAGTAGTTGCCATCAGTGCATTGAGTCTGGTGGTGCACCACCTCTTGATGTACATGGGCCCTGAAAGTGAGTCCAATGTCATATATCACTCCAGGGATCCTAGTGGAGGTGAGGAAGGTGGTACATGTAAATATCTGAGTGTGTTGTTGTGGAGGGGAGTACATATGTTCATGTTCACTGCTGGTGATGACTGTGGTGGTGGATTTGGCCCAGGCGATCACCATTCTTTTGTACTTGATTCAAGTCTGCAGTGTGTTGAGGTAGTTCTGTTGAAGTGTGTGGGCTATGTCTACAATATGGTGTGTGGTTATGGTGATGTAATTTGCATATGAGGTAATGTTTGTGGGTGACTGGGATGTGGGAGTATCATGCAGTTATACATTGAAGAGTATGGATGAGAGAATGAGGCCCTGTGGAACTCCACTGGGGGAATTTCATGTAAAGAGTGGCTTGCCCTGGAATATTGCATATGCTTGTGTACCAGACAAATAGTTGGCAAGCCAGCATTTGATGTTCTCTTTATTTGTGTTATATATCTTGGTGATTATTTGCGTCGGGATAGCATCAAAGGCTTTTCGAACACAGTAGTCACCCGTTTATCGTATGGATAACATACGATCCATAACCTGGACTCTGTGATCTGGCTATATTAAACTATTATACGTACATTTTTTTATTTTATCCGGATAAAATGCTTGCATCTGGGTGGAAATCATGGCCAAGCAAACATTTTTGCCTACCTGGGCAGAAATAGCCAGGTGGCACCATGCTGTCTGGCTTGGTAGTTCACCCAGGGTCTGCTGGACACCCCCTCAGCTGTTCCCAGTTCTTGGCCATCGACCGTGTAGTGAGCAGCTCCTCTCGTAGAGTTGTTATGTTGGCACATGTGGTGGCTTTTGTGGTTGTTCCCTTCCTGCTTCAGGCTCACCAGGGTGTGCCACTAGACCACATGGGATGTACTGTGTAGTGCAACAACTTCACCAGCCGCAGTTCAACAGTCAAAGTCAAGGAGCTAGCAGGATACTCAGCACGATGTCCTACGAGGAATTGTGAGTGTTCATCCTGATATTATTCTGGCTTACTGTACTGTACCATGATTTTATTCCGTTTTACCATAATGTTTTGTGTGCTTAATAGGGCGGGTCAAAAATTTTAAATTCAGTGAAACATGGCCATTTTGACGACTTATAGTATGTTTTCACATGAACTAATTGTATATTTAAAAATGAGTCAGTGGTACTCCAGCAACTTTCAATTTAGTTTTTACGGCACTGATGCTCCATGCATTTAGTAATTACCAGTGATTGGCAACTCTGTAAATGAAAACCCATTGTTACCAACTACACAAACTGGTACTGGTTTACAGTTTTGAATTTTGTGTGAGTTTCCGTATTTTACTGGAATCATGGCCAGTTGCAGCACACAAGAAAGCATGAGAGATTCTGTTTTCGGCTCATCATGCAGTCTTCTGGTATATCAGTTGCCCACTAGCTGTGATGTCATAAGGGCATATTTGGAACATAAATCCACAAATCCGTCATTGAGCACCCAAGCTTGTGCGGAACTGTTGTACTTGGAAGTAGCAGGAATTTACGAGAAAGCTTCCATCTCGACTATTGATTACACCAGTGTTGTTATTCATGTAAAACACCTGATAGCAAAGGCACAGGAGCTTAGGAAATATCCAGGGCTTCCAACACCTACATAGAGAAACTCACCAGCCTTGACACCTTATTTGACATTAGTCGTTGCAAATGTTTCAAAACCTTCAATGCACATGAGAGGTCTGAGCATCAGTGCACTAGAGCAGACAAGATATCACCTGAGGAGTGGCCTTTCTGGGTTGACCAAAATAGTTGCAGAAAAATGTATATTGGTGGAATACACTGGAAGAAGATAAATAAGTGTGCAGCAAATAGAGTGATGAAAAGGAAGCTCTGTGAAGAGTCCACTAGACATACTAAAGAAAGTAATGAAGATACAGTAATCTTCCAACTATCCGACGTAATAGAGCCAAAGGCATGACTGGAAAGTGGTCTTGTCTGGACAGTGGCCCTGAAGCTCCAGCACTGGTCATTCATGACCCTAACCTAACCTAATCTAAATCAGAAAACCACCTACCTACCTCCCTACCGGACATGCATAGCACTTATTTAAGTCCCCTTTCACATAAATAATGCACACAAAGCATGAATTAATTGAATTTTAACCAAAAAATGATGATTTAGAGGTGAGTAAGGCATAGGTGCTCACATCTTGCCAGCAAGTGTAACTATCAGACATGGAAATCACTATGAAAATCACCCTTTCTCACATCGTATGCATTAAATAATGAACAAAAAGCATGAAATCATTTAATTTTAACCCAAAAATGATGAATTTGAGGTAAGTAAGGCATAGGTGTTCACGAGTTGGCAGCTTAGTGTATGTATGTATGTATCGGACGTGGCAATCACTATGAAAATCATCATTTCTCACATCTTATGCACTAAAATATGAGATACAAAGCATCAAATAAATAAATTATCAGAAAAATGATGATAAAGAGTTAGGTATGGCAAAGGTGTTCACTGTTCACCAACAGCACCGGTCATTCTTGATCCTAACCTAACCTAACCTAAATCAGAAAACCACCTACCTACCTCCCTATTGGACACGCATAGCACTTATTTAAGACCCCATTCACATAAATAATGGACACAAAGTCATGAGTTAATCGAATTTTAACCCAAAAATGATGATTTTGAGGTAAGTAAGGCATAGGTGTTCATGAGTTGACAGCTTAGTGTAAGTATCGGACATGGCAATCACTATGAAAATCCTCATTTCTCACATTTTATGCACCAAAATATGGGATACAAAGCATCAAATAAATAAATTCTTACCAGAAAAATGATGATTAAGAGTTAGGTATGGCAAAGGTGTTCACTGTTCACCAACAGCACCGGTCATTCTTGACCCTAACCTAAATCAGAAAACCACCTACCTACCTCCCTACCGGACATGCATAGCACTTATTTAAGACTCCATTCACATAAACAATGGAAACAAAGCATGAATTAATTGAATTTTAACCCCAAAATGATGATTTTGTGGTGAGTAAGGCAGGGGTGTTCACCAGCTGACTACATAATGAACGTAAGGAAGAGACATGATTATTACTGAGAAAATCACTTCACAGCTTATGCACTCAAATATGGGACATAAAGCATGAAGTAAATAAAATGTAACCAGAGAATGAGGATTTAGAAGTGATTATGGAAAATATTTAGCAGTTGACAGTGTACTTACATGTCCATGATGGTTGTTAACGAATATTACCCCTACCTCTAAGGTTTTTACAGTGGTCATAATTGCTCTTGAAGCATGTCCAATAATCCATCGTTTAACTACACCTAATCCTTAGCACTGTGAATTATGATTGTTTAAACAAGAACGAAAATACCACAAACGATCCGACAACCGTTCACTCTTCACGGGAGTTGAGAGAGAACTAGCAGGAGGGGGGGAGTGCGGGAAGGGAGGTGGTCGGCGCACGCGGAAAATTCATACTGACGCGGTAAAAAAAAATCATTTTTTTCTTTCTTTTCTTTTGCAATTTTTGGGCATTTTGGGGTTTCAACCATCAGCCTACGATGTCCGAACAGTGAGGTAACCAGATAGTGGTCGTCCGGAAAGTAGAGAGATTACTGTATAATGACAGCATATGTTGACAAAAGTGATCCCTGGGGTGAACAATATGATCATTATGTTGATGATGATTCTGCAGAAGTAGATGGAAGCAAACAGTCAGAACAGTGTCAGAACAGATTAGTCTATCCTGAGCTGAGTCGTGTAGCTGATCAATGTCAAGTAAGCAATAGAGACATCTGCTCCATTGTGAGTGCAGCACTGAAAGATATGAATATTCTTTGTGAAGAAGTTGATCCCGGTAAACTCTGCCATCAGAGAAAATACTGGAGAGATGTCATATTGCAACAGCATAAATATGACTTGCAGGAGATTGTTTGTATCGGTTTCGATGGAAAAATCGATCAGATGCTCAAGAAAACCCCAGATGGTCAGAGAATTGTGAAGTAAGATCACTACTCAGTAGTTGCTTTTCCTGACGCCGTTTACATCGACCACGTTTCTCCCAAAAGTGGAAGTGCAGCAGATATTGCCAATGAAGTCATGTCTGTCATATGAGAAACAGATTCATCAGATTAGTTGCAAACTATGATCTGTGATGGGACAAATGTTAATATTGCAAAGAGAAATGGAGTGATCCATGAGCTTGAAACACAGCTTGGCAGACCACTATAGTGGCTTGTTTGTTGCAACTTGTTGAAATCATTTTCTGAAGTATTTCGAGGCAGTTGATAGTTCAACAACAGGTCCACGAGACCTCGGATGAGAAGTAGGTCAGTTCCTTGAATCTGACGCAAAAGATCTTCCAGTTGTTGGTTATGAACATGTTGCTGGAAAAACTTGCATTTTACTAGAAGGAGTTGTAAGTGATCTCAGCAAAGATCAGGGCTACCTGTACCATGCATGTTTGGCAGTGCAGTTGCCAAGTGGAGGTACTAATGAAGGTGTGGGACCATCTGCAAAACCAGGACTGCCAAATCATGCCAGGTGGCTGAAGAAAGCTAATCACGTATACTGTGACTTTACATGTCAAAGGAGCAACCATCACCAACCCTAAAACCTCCCGTTTCATTCATTGTGAACTACTATTCTCCTGTGTGGTTCAGGGTGAAAGCCAACAGCTTGTGTCAGGATGGAGCCAAAAATTTCTTCTTCGTGGTGGAGCTCCTTCAAAAGCTGCCTTTGGAGGATCAGGCGATCATTCGCCCTGTGCTTGCCAATAACAGCTACTTCTGTCACCCAGAGAACATCCTGTTGTCGGCTGTTGCTGATGAAGATGTTGGCATATGCTTGATGATGATCAAGTTGATGAAACAAGCACAGATGAATGAGAATGATGACCAAGCCTCAGTTAGAATATTTGAAAAATCTGCACTGAAGATAAACTTAGATGACAAGAAGTACACTGAGCTGGTAGAGCTTTCTTCCCACAATTCCTCCACTGCTAAAGAATAGACTGGACCAAATGGACGAAAGCCAACCCATCGTGCTGGACGTGTACGCTTGCCATTCCCAAGGAGTGGAACGTTGGGTGAAGGACGTCACGTCCACCACAAGTAAAGTATTTGGGCATGAATCACGTCATGGTATGCTTGTCCAGTGTAAGCGATCTTGCAGCTTGTTCGCGAAACGTGAAAGTAAACAAGACTTTTGATGTGTTCAGCTGTTCATGCCATTTCTTCTTGTCTTTTTCGTGAAGTAATGCCTTTCATATGATTTGAATACATTTATTTCAACGGTTCCTTTTATTTTTAAAATTGAAATTTAACCCAGAAATTGCATTTTAGTTCATCCGAAAAAATAGCATGTGCTTCTAATTTTTTAAAAAAATAACTCCATTTTCAGATCCAAGTTGCTGGAATGGGTACATATATATATCGAAACATTTTGTTCGTAGTATTATTGTCATTGTAAAGGAGCACCATTCTGACTATGTTTCAGTCTGGCAACCCTAAGTTGGTTCCTTTTTGGCATCCCAGTGCCCACTGCATTTTTCTTGTGTTGCCATTTTTTTTCAAGTGGTAGGTGAGGGCACTCACCATCCACTCACTCAGTGTAGTGCTGCTCTCGGGTGACTGCCCATTCCTTTCTTCCTGCCATCCTCTTCTGTCTTTCCATCATTCTTTCCTCTCCCAAGTGTCTATGGGAGACTCAACACTGAGCGACAAGCCAAAAGGTTTCCTGTACACCAGGAAACCATTTCCTATGCTGGGTGGTAACCATATACAGCAGGGATGCACAACCTTTTGGGCTCCTCGGGCCACATGATCAGACTTAAAACTCACTGAGGGCCGCAAGATTTATTTTAAACAAAAATGTAGAAATTTTAGGTGCTTAATGGTAAAAATATAGTACTTAATCCATTACGTTACAAAACCATGATTAATCCTCACCTGGCATGCATGACACAGTCTTCTTAATGCGATTTTTGACACTGTGATTCATAGACAAGCTTCTTTATGTTGGGTTGAAACTTTGTTGTTGCCAGTCGCAAAACAGAGTGCAAACTTTCATCACTAAGCCTGCTTCGAATGTTTGACTTGTTTCAACTTAGCAGACTAAATGTTTGTTCACATATATAGGTAGAGCCAAATAAGCTTGCATAAATAACAGCCTTATTTCTCAAATAAGGATATTGATCTTTGGGCAAACAGTTAAAGAAATTGAGTACGTCCCCTTCCTTAAACTTTGTATGAAGAACGTCGCTGTTCTGGAGGTCAATCAGTTCTAACTGGGCTTCTACTTCCACGTCTTCAGGTGATACACAAAAAGGGTTGCTGAACAACACCAAGTTATTCCTTTCTTTCTTGAGGTTTCCAAATCTGCTGTCACATGCCTCCCTGAGTTTTCTTACTGTTGTTGCATAGTGTTCAGTTTTCTTACATACATTGTATTTCTCACACATTAGTTGGTAGTTTGGGAAGTGTACTAATTCGCCTTTGATTAGCTGTGACTGAAACAACTTTAATTTTTGTTCAAAGGCTGTCACATGGTTTGCTAGCTGAGAAATAAGTTGGTTATTCCCTTGAAGTCTAAGATTTAAGTTATTTAAGAGTCTTGTGAGATCAACAAGAAATGCCAGATCGCGGAGCCAATCCACATCGTCAAGTTCTGGGACTACTTTATTCTTTTCATTAAGAAATATCACTATTTCATTCAGAAGACTGATGAATCTTTGCTGTGTATTTCCCCTGCTTAACCATCTGTCTTCAGTGAAAAATACTAAATCACCATACTCTGCTTCAGTCTCATCAAGAAATTGTTTGAACTGCCGATGATGCAAAGCTGATCGTGACTTAATAAAGTTCACTGTGGAAACTACAACTTTCATTACATGTTCGAAGTTCAGTTCTTTTCCACACAAATTCTGTTGATGTATTATTCAGTGAAACTGTTTCAGTTCATTTTTTCGCTCTCCAAGGCGCTCGATTAATAGTTGTATCAAACCATTCTGCTTACCAATCATTGCAGGGGCCCCGTCAGTTGATATGCCTACTAAATTGTCTAAATTTAATTCAACAGCTGAAATCTGCTCTAGTAGTCCACTCAATAAATCTCTTCCAGTAGTCTGCCCTTTCAAAGAACTGAGGCCAACAAGTTCTTCATGCACAGAGAAGTCATCTGTTACACCACTTACAAACACTAGTAACTGAGCTGTAGATGTTACATCAGTAGATTCGTCAGTTACTAGGGAAAAGTACACAAATTGTTTGCCTTTTTCTTTCATCTGGTCTACTGTATCACCTGACAAGTCACAAATTCTACGGTGCACTCAAACTGATATTTTCATACTTCTTCACAACATCTGGAGAAAGTTTTTGAACAGCAATAACAATACATTTTTTAATGAAGTCTATCTATGTATCTATCTATTGCCAGACGCCTCAGTCCCGAACGGGGTGGCCACAAACAAATCGCCTCCATGTCACTCTGTCCCCCGCCATTTCACTACCACGCTCCCAACTCACACACCCCTTTCTCATATACCTCTCCACTCCATCCCTCCATCTCATCCTCGGCCTCCTCCTCCCTCTCGCCCCCTCCACCTCACTCACATACACTCTCCTCGTCAATCTTTCACCCTCCATCCTCTCCACATGCCCAAACCACCTTAATGTGTTTCTCCTAACGCTCCCCATCACATCCTCAACCACACCACAACGCTCCTTCACTTCCTCATTTGTTAGTCTGTCTCTCCATGTGACTCCACATGCTCCTCTCAAATAACTCATTTCCACTGCTCTCACTCTTGACTTCTGTCCTTCCAACAAGGTCCAAGCTTCACTTGAATGAAGTCACCTTCAGAAAATGCCTTTGAATTTTTAGCCATCAGATTTGCAGTTTCATAGCTCACTTCTGTTACATCCTGTGACTCCTTATTTCTCTGACTGAACATGTTTTTCTGAACATCAAAACCTTGCATCAGTGATTTTATTTTCTGCTCCCTTAGTTCACCTGTGATTTTTTCATAAGACTTGTGCTTTGTTAAATAATGCCTTTGCAAATTATATTCCTTACAAACAGCTATGCTACTCTGGCATATCATACAAATGATATTGTTTGCACTGTTTTCCACAAAGAAATATTTGTCTGTCCATATTTCATGAAATTTTCTTTGTTCATCTTCTAGTTTCCTTTTCCGAGTTGCATCTTTTCCAGTAGAAGTACTAGCAGCCATTGTGAGCAAGAGTAATCGACCCTCTCTGAAAGAGTTCCTAATAACGACTGTCGGTACTCAGGCAGTGAGGCCGTCGACTCGGCAGTGTGGCACACAGACTCCCGTCTAGAGTGACTGTCTAGACACGGTGGCGGACGCGTTCACTTCTCATCCAGTTCTGGGTCCACAGCGCATTTTGAATTATTATCTGAACTGCTATTTATCAATTTATTACCTTTTATTACCTCCTAAGGGCCGCCAGAGGGTTGCTTGAGGGCCACATGCGGCCCACGGGCCGCCAGTTGTGCATCCCTGATATACAGTAACCAGATTATGGCACATGGTGGTTTAGAGGATAATTAAGGCCTTTCAGCCGGATTGAGCCTGCGCAGGTTTATATCCAAGGGGTGGTTGGGGTTCATTTCTCACCTAATGCCACTCAGGGATGAGTGAGACTGGTCAGTCTCATCTTAAATGTCAGGACCAGGTTGCCTAGCCCCGGGCTTCTATACTCCTCATGGAGCAACATTGGGTTAGATGATGATAAAGATTTTTTCATGTCACTACAGGGTATGGCCCTG
Organism: Birgus latro; assembly: GCA_018397915.1. Lineage (NCBI taxonomy): Eukaryota > Metazoa > Arthropoda > Malacostraca > Decapoda > Coenobitidae > Birgus > Birgus latro. The sequence goes on along the minus strand of JAGKTI010029248.1, from coordinate 1,464 downwards.
CAATGATGTTTGCTTGCCCATGGTTGATGGATCTGCTTGACCATGGCATTTGCTTGGCAGTGGTTTATAGGTCTGCTTGACCAGGTAGAGTTGTGTAAAACAACAGGGACAAGTGTTGTTCGATGTACTGTAGTGGCCTTTTACGGTGGCTTTCAGTTAGGTTACGTCTGAAGGGGGGGCAGGGGAGAAGTCCATCATCTGGATGGATCCATTTTCTGGACATGCCTTTGGCTCTGTTATCTTGGATAAGTGGGGGATTACTGTATCTGTTTTTGTGAGAAGTGTGCATTATGCAAGTGTCACAGAGTTAATGCCATCCAGTGCTTGTGTGAGATTAGTCAGTAAGGTGTATGTAGAGTGTAGTGCTCTGAATGTGTGTTGTGAAGGGGCTCAGGGGACATATGGAGTGACTGTTGAGAATGAGGCATACAGTTGTTTTGGATGGTGAGCTAAATAGTGTTATGGGTCTGTATGAAAAAGGGGTGTAGGGTCTGTGTTTGGTTGAAATATATTGATGATAATTCCCAGTTTCCAAATGCTGGGAATGCTAAAGTGTTCATATGAGTAGTGCTGATGTTTCGGCCTGGATGCCTTGTGGTCCTCAATAATTCAGGTGTAGGTTGCTGATGCCCTCTGGCCCTGAGCATGTAGCCTTTTTTTTGTCATTAGGTGACCAATCCCAATGCATGCAAGCAAGTTGGAGCCTTTATAAATGATACGATACAATATGAATGCAGTGTAGGAGCCAAAGGCTGGAAGCCTGCCAGATTGTTCCTTCCTAGGAAAAATAAATAAAAAGAGAGCCAAATTAAAGATTCATTCATTTGAGATGCCTGGACACATTGCATTTAAATGGCTGGAGGTCATAGGCAGTAGGAAATACAGACAGAGAGAGAGTGTTCTAGAGTTGACCTGTTGCATACATGATGGACAAGGGGTAATGATTAACTCATGCATTAGGGAGCTGGATAGAAAAGGGATGAGAGTTTGCTATCTGATGGGTGCCACACACCTACTGTAATGGAGGATAAATACAGGCAGACAGTTCATAACAGCAATGAACATTGAAGTAGCAGTAGAAAAGAGATAAAGTTGCAACAGGATAGCACAGGTTTTTGTTATCATTGTTGTCTTCTGTACACAAAAGGAAAGTTCTGACAGAAAAAAATGAGTTTCTGGAATGTTAAAGTGAAAGAAGGTAACTTGGATATGTTTCCAAGACTGCTGATACAATAGTTTGAGTACCTTGGAAGCCAAGATAAGAGCATTGAGCTCTGTTTCCCAGATATATGTTGAAAGCTACAGTTGGCTGTGGAATCCATTTATTCATGATCCATCAGACAACCAGCAACATATTCTTTGTGAGAAAGAGGAGCTAACAGACATCTGTATATATATACTATATATATATATATATATATACAGTATGCGCGGAAAGTATTGACGCTAAAGGGCCGACGTCAT
>JAGKTI010029246.1:0-12710 GCA_018397915.1 Birgus latro | reverse complement strand
AACCTTATATGCCTTGTCAGTGAGGCGGTATGATGTTATCTAATATTTCCCTTTGTGCTTTTGAAAGTGATCTTGTGTACTCTGTTACTTCTAGGTGAGGCAGTATGGCAAAATGTGACCTAAAATTCTCTTCCCCACGTGTCAGGTGGATTGGCGGAGGGTTAATGCCCCTCCCCGCAAAACAGCTAACTCAGAGGAGAAACGGCCACCCTTTACGGGATTAAGGCTTCTGGGAATAGATAGATTGATTGACCCTGCAGTATATATTTATGACAGTATGTGGTCCGTTAGGGTTTTCATCCTAGGATTGGTTGAGGTTTATTATTCACATGCAACCAGTGAGAGTCCAGCGATTGGCTCTTCTTGCTAATGCAGGATTTTACATTCTTGATGAGGCAATAAAGGACTGGATGATGGATAGATAAATAACTAATATGAAGCACTGTACTCTTAACTATTGTCATCCGATGGCTATTTATTTTTCCTTTTAATTTTCTTACCACCATTCGATATTATTCATGTTTAGACAGACCTCTAGTAATGAAGGAGTTGATGATTGGTAATATCTAGCTTCTTCAGTACTAGAAGTCTCTCGAAATCCTAAAAAATAATCTGGAAATAGAAAAAAACAAGCCAAATGAGACGCTATCGAATGGAATGAATTAAAGTAAGCCAGAGCACTGTCTGAATGACGTGTTTGTTCTGCAGCTGCGTGAGGACCTGCGGGTAAGCGTGATGTGGACGGGTCGACTGATGTTCTCTCACGCTGTGGTGGCGGACTCCGGGGCGTGGTGGTGCCGGAGATCAGCTCGTCCAGGACCACGCTTCAGGATACTCGTCGTCAGTACGTATATAACCAAAATCACAGATCCTCTCATCTCATTTACTGATCGTTCATAAACTACATACTATACGTTCGTTCAAGTGCAGGGACAGACTTTGGTATACTGTGAATAGTTCAGTTATTTTTATTACCTGTCAGATGGACGCCAGATATGTGAGAGAAATACACGTTTAATTTGTTATCCCTGTTGTTGTTATTCATAGGAGGAAACAATAAATTAAGCCATCAACATGCCCATACCACGCACACAACGACACCCTTCTTCAGTGGGTTTATTACCCCTGTTCCAACACACCTCGCACCACCGTCCTTGCCAATCCCACCCACATCTATCCCACTATTATTTTCCTCCAGAAGGACAGAAATGAATAACAAGCTGGCAGGAGAAAAGGATTTGTAGGAAAAGAAAAAGGGGTTCTTGTCTAGAGAGTCTGTCGGACGTTGGAAGGCGGGGTAAAATGGAAGGGGATTAGGATGAAGGGAAGGTTGGGGTATAAAAGAGAACAAAGGAAGGCAGACAGCAGTATTGGTAGTTTGTGATCCTGGCTGGTCGAAAAGACACGGTTGACTCTCTTATGAAAACATACTACATGTATCCCTTACTTTATTGCAATCAAGCTTTGAACACTTGTGAGGATAGGTTGGACTGTATTCTGCTCTTCATAACGCAGTTAGTAATGAGACAAAAAGGTGAAACTTCTGTTTTTCCATCATGTGTTTCAGTAATAATCGGAGGTTTGCCTTTCCCATCGCAATCTCAGGTTTGGTAGTTCGGTCTTATGGGTATGGCATCTAACCTTAGAGTCAAAGATGAGGTTAATAAAATAATATGGCTCACCACCCACTGATATCTCCAGCTGAAGCCGGCAGGGAAAATTGAGAAGGGTCACTGTTCAACACAGAAAACTGTAATGGAACATACACTATACACTATCTTCTCTTTACCCCAGCAATGTTGTTTTAATTGTTGTTGATGTTGTTGCTATCACACCATCTTTTCAGCTTAGGAGACCAGGCTAATGATGAACGAGGTACTGAACCCTGGATCTAAGTCTCTGGTTCAAAACTGCGAATTCTGAGTTTAATAAAATCATCCGAAGATAGCAGGCATACATAAAATATATATCATCAGATCAACGTGGTTAATTTGCAAAGGATAAGTAACATTTGGATAATTATACTGAACTATAGCTGTAGCCTCCGTGATATGGGTGAGAGGAAATACAGTACGATTTGTGTATTATTCAGTATAGTCATGAAAGCTTTGCTGGGAACTGAAAATGATTATCAAGTGTTAGATTTGAATCACAATCCACCACATCCGTAGGAAAAGTTTTCCATGTGTTTGCAATATATATGAAGAGAAATACTTTTCGATATTTGAAATAAAACGTTTGCAGCCTATTTGGAATCATTAATATAACTCGATTTTACTGAGTGTTTTTTAAGTATTTATTATCTACCATATAATCATGTCTCCTTTTTCATAATTTTTCATATCATCTTTTGCTGTACTCTTTCCACTCACCATCAAACTGAACACGGTAGCTCTTGATATGAGCCACCTCTGAACCAACCTTAATGTTGGAGCAAGTGCTTTGCGGTCTTATCGTGACTGAAATTCTCTGACTGGTGCATCTGAAGCGCATATATTAATAAAAACACGTGCAGATGGTTAGGCTTCTTAGTGGAACCAGGATTCCGGGTATTTGAATGGTGTGTGAATGGGAGTCTTATCCACTTCACTGGACATACTGTTGATATTTCTCCCTTGTCTTGCTTTCTCTTTCCTTGCCTCACCTAATCCTTACGTGAGGGAAAAAGATCAGGTTGAAAAGGATGATGGTGACTTCCGGATACTACTAGATAATACTTACTGTATTAACTTTAGAATGATATCATACAGTTGTTATTGTTCTGGCCTCAGGTTCATTTGAACGTGAACAGGTTGGACAGGAGGTTGATGTTGCCCTTCTGCCTCCTTTCGAGGGATAAGGAGGGAGATAAGGAACATTTCTATTACAGAGCAGTGATGCCACTCAGTTACTTTGGTGGCATTACGTGACGGCGTTCCTCTCCTGCACCATTTCCCGGAGTAAAGATGTTCATTGAATTTGCAATATAATCTCCCGAGGCTGAATGTGTGTGTGTGTCAGGTGACGTCGAATATTGTGAGGGGGCACCTGTGTGTGTGTGTGTGTGTGTGTGTGTGTGTGTGTGTCAGGTGACGTCGAATATTGTGAGGGGGCACCTGTGTGTGTGTGTGTGTGTGTGTGTGTGTGTGTGTGATTGTCGCGTGCCGCCGAATACTGTGAGGGGGAACCACCTGTCATTTCTAATCCTACTCATTAACGACCCCTAATCCTTCCTTAAATACTCTCACATCGTATCTTTGAATCTCGCTCTCGGTCTCTTTCTCCTTCTCCTTAAGCCTATCACACCCAAGTTGGATGTTCTGTGAATGAATGAATGTAATATGTTGACCGGCTTTCACACGCTTGATGACGGAAGGACAACTCTCCAGTACAATTTACACATTCAAGCTTTGTTATACTGCTCCTGAAGTGCAGTTTGAGCATTTGAGCTTCGTTAAAAGCAGATTTTAATGATCTTCCGAGAGACAACCGACATGTCATAAAACACCCCGTTAATACCCATACACGAGTGCTGAATGGGATAGCTGTAGCATTATTCAATATTGACGGTGGGTATGTGTGCTTTAGTGGCGGCATGTGAAGGTGTGTGACACGTCGGATGTCTTCTGGGACTTAGGATACAGAATATTAGGTTTGTATCTAAAGTCAGAAACATAGTGGGGCTGAAGACGCCACTTTGTTGATGTAGTAACACCCTCGCCGCCCAGTAGCATGCTTGGGTAATGGAGTGAGAGGCTTTTCAGGTGTGGACGTCATTTTAATTTTATTCTTGCCTCTGTCAGATGATTATATTCACGTAAGCAAAGCCGCTTTGTAGACATGTTAATCAAGAGTATATCTTATCCATCTGTTCGCAAAGTCTTTCTCAAGGTGAAGAAAATTTTCTGGAAATGGCAACATTATATAAATACATTGGAAATGCTACACTGTTGCAACCCTCCATCTGACTAAGCACAAGCACATACTCCCCACCTCCCAGCACATCTAACCAAGCGCATAACGGCCCTCACCCCACCCCACCCTTGTAGAACATATTTAAACAAAAATTTCAGTAGTTTGTCCATGTTAATAAACAGCCATTTTTTATGATTACCCTTCAGATTCCTTGTGCAGGTCACATTGAAATCTCTGAGAATTTCTTTTTCTACTTTTATATTATTTAGAAAAAAAAAAACAGCATTCTACTTATCAAAAGCACCAGTTCACTATAGCCAATACTTTCTGAGATTTGCTCTGGAAACGAAAATCTCTACGCTACCTATCTTGTTCTACCCAGTGATAACCCTCCTCTAACTTCGTCAGGTGGAGGATAAATAGGTCACCTGTATTCTAAACAATTTTATTCAACTAACAAAAGGCCTCTCTTACTGAAGACGTTAATGAAGGCCGTGTCTAACCTCCAGTTCGAAATTCATCTCTGAACCTGAATAAAGTCATGTGTTCGTAGCATAACTAAGACAAATAACGTCCCTGGGTTGAAGGACTAAACCACTTCATTCCGATGACTTATTCTATAATGCATTACTGCTAACATCAGACGGTTTCACACATCATAGGAGAGACTTCTCGAACTGGATTGATGAGTATAGCCTTCATTAACCCCTTGAAGTTAGATCTGTTCAAAGTTAAATAAGGGCGTCTGAAGGTAACAAGAATAGGCCAAAATATACCTTTCGGTACGTCAGTCTTTAAAACCTTCAGTCCTATGACGCATTTTGTATTTTTTTTTTCTATCCACAAGTTTTAAGTGAGTTTTATCTAGAGAACCAAATTTCTCTGCACTTGCTGTTGTTGTCCCAGGTTCATGTGAGCGTAAACCCCATGAACAGCAAACTGAAGCTGCTCTTTTCCTGGAGCTCACCGTCTTCCTCTCGGGGAATAGGGAGAAACTTGGGGGACGTTTACATAACCGGGCAGCTGAACCGTGTGGCTATATCGGTGACACCGCGTGAAGGTGTCTTTCTCCAGCGTCTTATTGATATAGCCTTCATGAACTCCTTTACTTTTGTGGTACTCTCCTATAATGAATAAAATCGTCAGGCATCAGCGAGAATATAGTACAAGTCAGATGCGATCGGATTGAAAGGGTTTATTTTATCGTCCAGTGACTCACGCACACTTCCTCTCACCATACGTGAATTTACTAAAGCCCAGAATGTAGAAGCGTTTAGTGACGAGGGAGTAGAGTTGTGGCCCATTTTCAGTGAGCAATGATGATACTTTTGCTAACCCACTCATGATCAGGACGACTCTAGTATTCTGATCCAGCAAATGCCAGGCGATTGTATGCAGCTGAGAATGGGTCATAGTCGCCTCAGTGTTAAAACTGTCATGCATAACCTTTTCGCGATCTGGACAACTCTCTCTTCCAGTTAGTCAAATGGCTTTATATAACTGGAAGTGAGTATTGAGACCCTGACGTTTACTTTTGCTATCTAGGGCGTACATGATATTGCATTCTTAGTACAGGAAAACTATCGTGCTCAGCGTAAAAACAGGTTGATGAGGGCCTTATCTACCCCTTCAGTAAAAATAAAAATAAAAATAAAATAAGCTGATCATTATCGAGTAGTGGTTAGCAGGATTAAACGCACAAGACCTCAGCGTATTGAAAGAGTTATGAACTTTTTTCATCCATCGTTCATTTCACGTATCCTGAAACTGTCAGAAGTATTATCAACCATTTAGACCGAGGGCGTCATGTTTATTTATCGTGCTATCTGTCGACGATAAAGGTGAAGTTAGGATAGATTTTCAAAACCAGACGGGTTAGATGTACAGTATTTTCACTCGCCCTTTCATTCTCAGCGCTGGGAGCTGAATAATGTCGTTTGGCAGCAGCAAAGACGAACATTTGAAATTAATCTCGGTCTGAAAGGATTAAAGCTAAGATCGAGACGCGGAAAGCAGAGCCTCAGTTATGTATATCATTTTTAAAGTACTAAATAAAACTTAAATGCTCTGTCTTTCTCCGTTGTTACCCATTGCATCAAATAATTTGGAATGCAGTCTAATTCTGCCCTATCACAGCACTGGTTTTAAAATTTAGTCTTACGAGTAAATTAGGGTTTTGCGTAGATCACAGTACACTCAGTTTTAACCCACTGGCTAAGATGATATCTCTTTAAGATATATTTTTGCTGCCAGTAGAATGTATTCAGCTAGGGAGTGAGTTTTCGAACTGGGAAGTTAGATGCATCTTTCATTATCCCGTTAATCAACAGGGGCTTTCCTGCATAGATATAGCAAAAATAAAATAGAAGAGATATTATTGTACTGAAGGATTCAAAAGAGATATTATTGTACTGAAGGATTCAAAATATGGCTGTGTCTCATCCATTCTTCTTACCATCCGTTTGTTCTGTTAACCGTTCCATTAGATAGCCTTTTTAGATAATGCCATACAATATAATTCAGTTCAAGGGAGACTTTTCGTACGATTGAGGTTACATCAAGCGTTAATTATCCCCTTCAGTACTAGACATACTTTCTAAATTAAATAACATCTTCAGTAGTATACATTATATTGAAAAATACATCTTCATACTGAAAAGGCTAATGGTCCTTGAGTTTTAGGTTACCGCAAAACTGAACGGCAAAGGTCACATCATAATTCATCACAGTAAAAAAAAGCTCGCCAAATATTCCATCTTTACCGTCAGTCACTTTCCTCTCCTGGTTGGCATAGTTAATTCTGATATTATTCTTCAGGGAGGAAAGAGACAGACGTGACATCAGTGCAGAGAAGCAGTGTAATACTGTGCAAATTTTTGTCACCTACTGTGCACATCAGATGCTTCAGTTTTATATATATATATATTTTTTCTGCTGTTACACGTGGAGTCTTTTCTAGTGTTCCTCGTGCACTAGATCGGTAAGCAAAGAATGATGACTGAATTGCAGTGTGTTGTGCAGTATTATTCCCTGTTTTTGTGTAACTTTGTATCAGATGCGTCAGTTTTTGTGCGTGTTTTGTGTATTTCTGTGTGCGTGTGTGTGTGTGTGTGTGAGAAAGAGAGAGAGAGAGAGAGAGAGAGAGAGAGAGAGAGAGAGAGAGAGAGAGAGAGAGAGTGAATCGGAACCAAACAGGTAGACAGATGATAGATAAATGGATAGGGACAGATAGCTAGACAGATGAATTGGTTGGTAGGCAGGCAGACAGAGGGACAGGCAGATGAATAAGTAATACAAATACAAACAATGGGACAGGCAGAGAGAAAGGTAAATTGATATAACAAGATAAATGGATGTATCAACAAAATTTACAACCTTGTCCATTATGTACTTTCATCTTAAGCTGTGTTTTGTAGGACCCAGAGTTTATATTTACCAAAGATTCTAACTAGATACCACGATAAACAAGTATCAGCAGCAATTTGAGGGAGCAGACTGTAGCACTTCTCCTTCCACTGATCCACCTGGTGAATAAGCCACGTCTTTTCTGTTCTTTATGACCTACAGCAGCTTGTAGAGCACCCTACCCGTATCCCAAACTGCCTTGGTGAGAGTTCCAACATACTTGATCTCTTCCTTACAACTAGTCCTTCTGACTATGCTGTTAATTTTTTTCTCTCTGGGCTCCTTTGATCACAACCTTATCATCTTAGCTTGTCCTATCACTCCAGTGAGGTCCGTAGGTCCTAAGAAGAAGCGGCGGTTGTGGCCTGTTGGAGCTGTTGATTGGGTGGTCCTCAGGCAGTACTTCTTTGATTTTCCTTGGAATGATTATTGCTTCCATGTCTGAGAGCCATCTGAGTGTGCCTTGTACATTACAGAGGTTATCCTCTTGGGCATGGAAGCACATACTCCCTCCTCATATTCTGTGACTAATGCAAAAGAAAACCTTGGTTTAATCAAGATTGTTCTAATGCTGTCCACAAGAAGAAGAAGGCCTAAAAGAGTACCGGAGCCAACCCACCCCTGAATCTCATCATGTCTCCGCATGGAATCGTGCTGTCTGTACTTTGCTCTCGTTTCGTTTTCGTTTTTGAAGGCTCCAACATACTTGCATGCCTTGGTCACCTAATGGCGGCTCTCCATGCTCCTCCATCTCTGGCAGCCTCCCTTTTCAGTCCCTTAACCCTGAGATCTCAATGACCCGGTCCCAGGTCTCTTTGGGTCTACTCCTCGCAACCCCATCCCAAATATTAATGCTTCTCACTTTCTGCACAAAATTATCATCCCCCATCCTCTCTACATACCCAGACTACCTCAGTCTACCTCTCCTCATCAAAACACTAATACACTCCAGTCCCATCCTGCCTCTCAACTTTTCCATCATAAACCTAGCCCCCCCAGGCCTTACACTCAGGGACGCACTGCACATCCACCTAATCATTGTCATATATGTTCGTTTGAGCCTGCGAATATCCTCCTGCTATGCTGCCCAGGTCTCACTACCATACAGCATTACACTCCGAACACATGCTGCATACAAAGATCCCTTAGCACGTAGAGAGAGCCCTCTTAATGTTAGGAGAGACAACAGCTCCTTTAACTTTTTCCAACCACTCCTCACCCTAGCCACAGGGGTAGCTCCAGCCCCACCTCCGGCACATAACATGTCTCCCAAATAAGAAAACTCTTCCACACACTCAAGAGACTCATCAGCAAGTTCAATCTTATCATGCCTGACAGTCTTCACCTGCTCTCCCTGACACACCGCACACATAAAATCATTATCTCGCAGTCTACCTCTAATTCCACTACGTCTGTTATGCACCCACTTATCACAAACACTGCGCAAAATGGAATTACTTCCCACGCCCTTGTGGCAAATTACATTTGGCCACTCTCCCTCTTTTTTGAGTGTACCGCCACAAACCCTAGATTTCATCACTTTTGTTTTATCTGCATTTACTCTTTAACCCTTGTGCCCCATACCATCTCTCCACTTCCTAAATCTTTCCTCCGTCTCCGTTTCATTCTCTGCAATCAACACTAAATCATCAGCAATACAACATCTCCCACGGGCGTCCATTTCTGAAGTCACCTGAGAGGACTTCATCTACCATGATAAACAACATGGGACTCAAAACTGAAACCTGATGCACACCAATATTCACTGAAAACTCATCACTCAAATTTCCATCCACTCATACCTGGGTGCAGGCACCCGCATACATGGCTATAACCACCCTAACCAGCCACTCCTCGATCCCAAACTTTCTCATTGCCCACATCACCACCTCTCTAGGGACTTCTCCAAATAAAGAAAAAAAAGTACAGTTCAGTTCCCTTTTCTTTCCTAAATATTTTTCCTGAAGCTGCCGAACAATGAATATGGCATAAGTGGTCCCCCTGCCTGGCATAAACCCAAACTGCATCTCATCAATACTCACCCTTTCTCTAATAATACTTTCTAGAACTCTCTCCATTACCTTCATTATGTAATCTAAAAGCTTCATACTTCTATGATTTCCTTTTCTCAGGGCATCACCCTTCTCCTTGTACACATTTACAGTTACACTCTTCAGCCAGTCATCTGGGACAACACATTCATATATAATCATATTCATCAGGTCAGTGAGTAACCTCAGTCCTATATCTGCTGAGGCCTTCAACATTTCAGCAGTCAACCCAGACACACCTGCTGCCTTCCCCACCTGCATCCTTCCTATTGCCTTATTCACAGTAGCAGCGTCAATCAAAGACCAAAGGGCCAAACACTGGATCTGCTGGCTCCAAACTCTTCCTGTCCCAATCAAACTCCTCATTCAACAACCGGCTATAATGCTGTCTCCATGCATCTTTAATAACCCCGCAATTCACCACTACTCTTCCATCATCATTCTTCACATACTTCTTACCTATAATATCCCTGATTCACTCTCTTTGCCTTAAATATCATAATCTTTCTTTCCTCACGATTTAGGTTATTAAGTAAAAGTCTTTATGACTCAGACTTCGCCCTGTATACCTCTCTTCTAGCCCTGCGCATGACAGCCAAATATTCCTCTTTGTTACCACCCTTCTTCCATTCTCGGAAAAGCCTTCTTCTCTCCTTAACTGCAGCTCCTACATTCTCATCCCACCACCAAGTTACTTTATGTCTAGGTGGGCTTTTTGTCCAACCGCATACTGCATCAGTAACTTTAATGAGGTTGTTCTTGAGGGCTCTGTACAGTTCATTAACTCCACTGTTACCGGGTTATAGAAAGCATCCCTTACTGCTTGGTTTTCCAGCTTCCATATTTTCCTCCTAGGTGCATAAGTCCTCTTTTTCATCACTTGCTCTCTAAGTACCATATCACATACCAGTAACTTGTGCTGCTGCATACACTCTTCGCTTCCTATAACTTTAACATCCCTCATTAACCTCCTATCAGCCCTTTTGCTAAAAATAATTTCATTCTTACTAAATGCACTGAACTCACACACTCAGATTCTTCCTGCTCCTTCTGGCACCTTGCCAAAAACCTTTTAACAACTTTATCTCATCATTCTTCCCTACTGGTTTCCACTCTGATGGCTCTGTAGCTATTTCTTTTACTGATATGACTTTCCCCTCCAATTCCACTTTAGATGATTCCGGTGCTGTTCCTTCATCACTTCCTCGCTCTGACTTCCTCATGTCAGACAGTAAAATTTGTTCAGTAGATGTATTTTCTGCCATCACTGGCCTCAGTACTAACAAGGCATACGGGCCTGATAGGGTCCAGTCTGTTGTCCGCAAGAACTGTGCGTTTGTGCTTACACCCTGCCGAGGTAAAATCATTCGCCATGGTCTGTCAACTTGAACCTATCCTTCTTGCTGGAGGTTCGCTTTTATGTAGTCTGTCTCAAAGAAATGCGACCATTCTCACCCGTCTAACTGTTGCCCAGTCACTTTGACATCCCATATTTCAAAAGTTTTTAAAGCACCTTTCTTATCACAACCTTCCTTCCGATCGTTAGTATGGGATCCGTCAGTTACTCTCCACTGGCGATCTTCTCACCTACCCTTCAGACTCCTGGTCACCATCCTTTCGGGACTTTGGCTAAAGCTTTTCCATTGCACTAGACATCTCAAAGGCTTTCGATCGTGACTTTAATTTCTAAATTGCCCTAGTACGGTTTCTGTCCTGTCTGTGCCTTCATATCTTGCTTCCTTTCGAGTCATTCTGTAGCTGCGGTTGTAGACTGCCACCTTTCATCTCCTCGTGCTATCAATAGTGGTGTTCCTCAGGGTTCTGTTCTATCACCAACTCTCGTCTTTCTATTCATCTAACTCTGTCCACTCATATGCTGATGACTCCACCCTTCACCTTTCCATTTGCTTCTAGCAACCTCCATCTCACCAGTTACTTCAACAAGCAAAGGATGAAGCTATGACGCATCTAATGTCTTACTTGACTCATATCTCTGACTGGGGTAAAAGTGTTCTTGGTGTTTTTAATGCATAAGAAATTCAATTCTTACATCATTCAACCCGACAAGATCTTCCGCAGGAGTATCCTCTAATTTTTAACAATATACAACTGAATCCTGCATTTTGTTTGACGATACTTGAGATTTCATCCTCTCCGGTTTTATCTCGGAAAGATCAGTTTACTTCTCTTTCAGAATCTGCTTGCAAGAGATTAGGTATGCTAAGCTGACTCCGTGCCATCTTTCCCCCATTACAGTTGACTTTACACAGGTTTTATTTGCCCCTGTGTAGAATACAACTCTCATATGTGGGGAGGCTCCCCACATACAGCTCTTCGAAACAAGGCGTAGTTAAAGGCTGCCTTCATCCTGTCTCTTTGCTGTGCTGCTGCATCTTTATTTTTTTTTCTGTTGCTACTTCAAAGGTCACTCCTTCTACGAACAGTCTGCTTGCATCCCTCCACCACTATGGCAGGGGCGTAGCACTTGTTGAGCAACAAACTCTCATCCCGTTTCTGTCCAGCTCTATAATGCAAGAGTTAACTGTTACTCGCAGTCCTTTGTGTATGGAAGAATTCGACTCTGGAACTGTCTCCCTCTGTCTGTATTTCCTACTTTCTATGATCTCCACTCCTTCAAACGCAGTGTGTCCATGAATCTCGATATGAAATGAACGGATCTTGACTTTGGCTCTCTGTTTTCTTGTTTTTGTTTTATTTCTTGGAAGGAACAATTTTACAGGTTCCTGGCCTTTGGTTTCTTCTATCTTGCATTAAATAAATATTGTAGCAAAAACATTTTTTTTACATAAATATTCTAATTACCTCACCCGGACGGAGTCTGACAAGGTACTGATTATGGTCAAATTTGTTTATCATCTTTTGTTTGTTTGTTTATATTTTCTGTTAGCAACATTATGGCTAAATGGCTAAATGAAATTACATGAAATCTTCAGTATATGTGGGCACTGGTCGCAAAAGGAACTGAATTAATCGTGGAGGTAATGTCTTCAAGTCTGAATGGTGAAACGCAAGATCAAGGAGTTTCACCAGGCGAGTTCTTGAATGTGAAGTTAGTTGCGCCATTACCGTAGACTTTAATTAGGTGTTTCACAGGGCAAGTTGAAATTGAAGTTAGTTGTTACTTTAATTGTTTACTGACACTAAATGGCAGTACCGGGTCAGTACTGAACAACACTAAAATAACTGCTGTTGGGCGATATATTTTTGTTTGGTTGTAAAGCGTATGGTGGCTGTGAGACTAAACACAAATGTATAAGAAAGCAATTTCCTCTGGAAAATATGTTCATGAAAATTTGTAAGTACAGACACGCACACCGTCTCCTAAACACACACACACAC
>JAGKTI010029245.1:0-12710 GCA_018397915.1 Birgus latro | reverse complement strand
AGAGGTAGGATGGGACTGGAGTGTATTGGTGTTGTGATGAGGAGAGGTAGGCTGAGGTGGTTTGGACATGTGGAGAGGATGGGGGATGATAATTGGGTGCAGAGGGTGAGAAGTGTTAATACTGGGGGAGGGATTGGGAGGGGTAGACCGAGAAAGACATGGGACGAGGTCATTAAATGTGACTTAAGGGTTAAGGGACTGAATAGGGAGGCTGCCAGAGATCGAGCAGCGTGGAGAGCCGCCATTAGGTGACCAAGGCCGTCACATGCAAGCATGTTGGAGCCTTCAAAAACGAAATGAAAACGAAACGAGATGCCTTAATCCAATAAGGGGTGGCTACAAACAATCTGCTTCCACCCTGCACCCTCCTCTGCCATTTGGCTGTCCTCCCTCCAATTCACACATCTTTTGCTCATATATTTCTTCACTCCATTCCTAGATCCCCTCAGTCTCCCCTTCACCACAATCACATACACTCTTCTCGTCCGTCTCTCATTCTCCATTCTCTCCACACAGCTAACCCATCTCCAAGTATTTCTCTTAACACTTAATCACATCCACGTAAAACACCACAGCATTCCTTCACTTCATCTGTCTGTCTCTCCCCAATAACTCCACACCCTCCTCCACAACGACACATTTCCACTGCTTTAATAATACAACTAATACAATCTTTATATTCAGGTATCTAACCTTATGTTGCTGGTCATGGGAGCTACTGGATGTGCACATTACATAGCGACACATCTCACCAATATACATTCCAACCTGAAAGTCAAGGATGTGAGGGTCTTCATTAGTAATTCAACATTGATTGCAATGAACTCAAAAGCAATATCTTCCACCTATCTATAGTCAGATGTATTAATTCCTGTAATTCCTGAACAGGTGGCCATAAACAAATTGCCTCTTTGTCACCAAGATCCCTGCCATCAGGATGCCCTCTTTTCAACTCCTCCCCCTCCCCCCAAATACTTCTCCACTCCATCCCTTCATGTCATCCTCAGTCTTCATGCTCTTTGTAATAAAATATTTCATGCAGCTACAGGTAGCCATCTGACTAAAGGAACCTTCCTAAATTAAACTCTCCATTAGAGTGACGGAAACTAGAAATGCAGAATAGTAACATATATGACCTAACAATAATGAGACTTAATCAAAGAAAAACTGAATTTCAAAGGACAAAACCTCCCTCAATAAGGACTGCAGACAAACTCATGATCTGCTAAATACAGAATACAGTATTATACTTTTTCCCTTTTAATAAGCCAGACCATTCACTCACCATTAATGCCTCAGAGCACTCAATCAACCCTATACTTAGGTAGGAGGAAGGATGGGACTGGAGTGTGTTGGAGTTGTGATGAGGAGGAGTAAACTGAGATGGTTTGGGTATGTGGAGAGGATGGAAGATGAGGATTGGGTGCAGAAAGTGAGAAGTGTGAATGTTCGGGGTAGGACTGCAAGAGAAAGACCGAAAAAGACCTGGGATCAGGTCACATAATGTGACCTCAGGGGTAAGGGACTGACTAAGGAGGCTGCCAGACATCAAGCAGCATGGACAGCTGCCATTAGGTGACCAAGGCCGATGCAGGCAAGCATATCAAGAGCCTTTATAAATGAACAAACAAACTGTAGCTCTGAACCCTCTACCAAGACAATACTCACAGTAGCTCCATACTTGGCGCAGTCCTTGAAGTAGCATCTGGCTGAAAAACTCTCTCTTAATACAACCGACATTCCCAGCAGGAGTGCCAGGCCTGTGGCAAGGATTCCACCTGATGTGTGGTGGAGTGGTAAGGGGTTGTAGATGACATCGGTGGACTTCACACCAGACAGTCTTGCCAAACCCCACACCAGCATTATAAACCTACAAGTAATGTGGCTACACTCTATCTATCTATCTATAGCCAGATGCCTTAATCCTGTAAAGGGTGGCCACAAACAAACAGCCTCCATGTCCATGTACCTCTGTCCCCTGCCATTTCGCTGCTCAATTACCATTTTTAGAAACACTACTCAACTGATATTATCACTGGAAAGGGAAGGGGAGACTAAGGATGAGATGAAGGGATGGAGTGGAGAGGTATATGAGAGAGGGGGGTGTGGACAGGGGTGAAGGCAGCGAAATGGCAGGGATAGGGAGGGGGAGACTGAGGATTACATGGAGGGATGAGTGGAGAGGTATATGAGAAAGAGTGCAGGGGGGGTGGCAGCGAAATGGCAGAGGACAGGGTAACATGGAGAGGATTTGACTGTGACCCTTCCTAAAAGGATTAAGGCATCTGACTACAGATTAAATAGAACACATTATTGTACGATTGTCAATACCTCCTGTCCTGATAACTCCTAACATCATCACAATTATCACGGGCATCTAATCCACCGAGAAAGCAATTTTCTGGTGATTTTTTGGTACAGTAGATGCACTTCACATTACCTGTCAGAGAAAGTAAATCCAATACTATTCTGCTAAAAGGGGAAGCCTACCCATGCCATGTGCTCCTCTAATCCATCCTACCAACTCAATCCTGTGTAAATTCCTTTGTCTCAGCATTCATCTCCCCTCCTAACACTCTCACATCCATCCATCACCATACTGGCCTACCATACATTCTCCCACCTTCAAATCTATCTACCTACCTATCTATCTATTGCTAGATGCCTGTTCCTGTAAGGGGTGGACATTTGTCTTTGAGTTAGTTCTTTTAAGGGAAAGGGCACTAACCCTCCGCCGACCCCCTTGTTGACACATAGGGAACACATATGGGTTGGTTATATGGTTACCACCCAATGCTGTAAATGGTTACCTGGCTTTCAGGAAACCAATAGGACTGTCAATCAATGTAAAGCCAGCTGAAAAGGGTAGAGTAATAAAAAGTGACAGGAAAGATGTGAGACATATGGAGACAGGCAGGCTGACATAGAAAAATAATGATAAAGGTAAAGGAAGGAGTAGGCAGCATTACATCAGGTGTGTGGATGATGGTCACCACCACCTACTACATTACTGTAACACTGAAAAAGTCTGTGCCCACCTTGAGTGCATGATATGGGCAGCCTTGGGTAGTCCTGTTGTGCCTGATGTATAAATGTAGCCAAAGGTGTCCCTGAACCCAACATTTGCCATCTCTCTGGGTGTGCTTGGGCTGGCATTGCTCACAGCAAAGTCAAGATTACATGCACCTGAAGGAAATTAAATGTTCAATAATAGTAACAGTAGTAAAAAAAAAGTAAATAAATGAAATAATAAATACATACATCTATGTATGGCATACACCTTAATCCTTTAGGGGTGGCCACAAACAAATTGCCTCCATGTCACCCTGTCCCTGCCATTTCCTCCTCTCCCCCCAGCCCACACCCCTCTCTCTCAATATACAGTACCTCTCCATTCCATCCCTCCATCTCATCCTTGGTCTCCCCTTCCCTCTACTCCCCTCCACCTCACTCACATACACTCCGTGGTGTGGCCCTAGGAACATCTGGACATCCAATCTTTCCCCCTAAGTTCATATATACCTTCAACACATAATGATATTTGCTATGCTGTTGTTTGTGATAATTCTCAATGTTGTGAATGACAGTATACCCATGGTTTAATAGATTTCTGATTTAGCACTTAAAACCTTGGGTTACCATTACTTAATATAACTCAAAATGGATAAATTATGCTCAATAATAAAGAAAGTGCATTAATCTAATAAACTGAGAGAGAGAGAGAAAGAGAGAGGGGTAGCACTGCACTTTTAATTCACCACTAAAATCGCAACTCAGACACTACATACTGCACCTCTAATTTTGAGTTGGTTATCGCTGGTTCCTGAGACATATATGGGAAGAGTTGACATCTCCTCCTGTTGCTTCAAATTACAGACCTCTGAAATAAATAAGTAAATAAATAAATCCATCTGTTAGACTACCACTGTCCAAATAGTAATGTATGTTCCCTTGCCCCATCCAAGACTATTACAAATCCTCACTAAAAACATCCCATAGAGATTTCAGTGGTTAACAATTACTAACCCACTCCACATATAGCTAAATGCCTCACTGGGAGGATTCACTACCCAGTCAGACAAACACTCCTCACCTCCCTCCTGATTCCAGAAAAGGAGGATGGTGGACTGCCAGAGACGGCAACTTCATCCTGCAGACCACTAGGTTCATATTACCAATGAACTAGGGGTTACTGCTACTACTGCTACAACTACTACTATTACTATTGCTGCTACTACTATAACTACAGGTACTACTACTACTCTTACAACTACTACCACCACCTGGTAATGGCAAAAACTACAAAGAATATCACATAGACTCAATTCACCATCTTGTAAATCAGCTCCACATATGAAAGCCTTACACGATGCCGCCTCAACAGAGTGCCGAAATGGCACATCATGTGATTTGGGGTTAATCAGGGCAGGAATGACACCAATCTGAGGGGGAAAAAGGGCGGAAGGGGTAAATAAAGGAATAAATAATAATAAAAATCATCATCCAGACCTTTCTTCCCACTCTGCACTCTCTCATTTTATCATCATCATCATCCAGACCTTCTTTCCCACCCTAGGGCAGGGTGAGGAGTAGAAATGTCCAGACAACCCAAATCTGCCCAGTCCAATAGGCCACGCTTCCATTCACTCATCATTCAAGCCCCCAGAATCCTGGCTCTATCTGATACACCAAAAACATTCACCACATTCTGTAGCTTCACATAAACATATCTGATAGAGTCAATCCGGATGCTGTCATGTTAAAAAGGGGTGCAGACATACAGTATAATCCCAATTATCCAGTTACCAGGCAACCAGATTTATCAGACAAATGGGAAAATTCACGGCAAGACAAGTATATAAATAATGCAAGTGTGCCACTTTCATTGGCCACCCCAGCACAGGTTAGTCACATGAGACAGGGTGAAGTTGGGGGATATGAGGTGAAGGCATTTCTGGTCAAGGTCATTTCCTACTTAATCCCCTTCCCAGCCCTCCACCCCCCCTTCCCCATCCTCTTGTTTAGTCACCCTACATACGTCCACATATCACCAGTCAGCTTTCCACCGGCAGTAAACAAGCGCTCTTGCTGTTGTGTTGTCCTGATTCGTGATTTGTACTCTGAATCCTAAAGTGCAAACTAATCTTAACACAATGTAGTCACCTTGAAATAAAAGCTGTACAAATGCAACTGTCTTGAAAATGGTGAACATTGTAAGACTGATAAGAGAATTTAACGTAGGAAATTCCACAGTTATGATATGAAATCCCAGGGACCCAGGCTAATTGTGTGTGTGTGTGTGTGTGTGTGTGAGAAGCAAGATGAACAATTTGACTGAAAAAATGTATATTCTTCACTGGCTGAAAATATGTGGTACCAGTGCAGTTTTCTACATAACTAACCAACTCTAACTACCCACGTGCTATCTGCATCATACATAACGTACCTTGGCAAGTCCATTCTGTTAAATAATATTCATTTTATTCATAAAAACATGGAAAAATAAACTATAGAAATAAATCATGAGCATTTATAGGTAAACTGATGGTTTGGGAAGAAGTGTTCTGCAGTACAGTTATCACGAGTGCACAACTCTATTGTGTAAGTGCCCTCACTGACCGCCGTCACTCCACCCATCCCTCGCCACTCAGCTGTTTTGCAAATAATACAGTAAATAGGTAAGAACTGCAAGTACAGTAAGACCTCACTATCTTGGACTAATTGGGGCCCAAGCCCGTCTGAAAAATGTGAAATTCCGATAAAAGCGACATCCGGACTTACCCCTGCTAATCCGGACTTTTTCCGATATATCAGACATTAGTCCGGATTGCATCAGTGGTTTTCACCACCATTGCAGTATTGTACTGTGTTATACCTTCACTACATTAATCAAATGGTATAATAATACTGTACTGTGCAATGAAAAACATGTCTTTTACTTGTCTTATTGTGGTGAACATAGCTGAAGTGGTCAGGCAGTCCGGACTGCTTTCTAGCTTTATCGGACTTTTTCTGATATATAGGAGTTTAGTCCGGTAGCTCCTCGAGTCCGATAAAAGTGAATTCCGGTCTATTGAAGTCCAGTATATCAAGGTTTTACTGTACAGTAATTTCGTCAAATTAAAAAAAAAAAAAGGTTCATTTCTATTAGCTAGAGTTTATCTTTTCGGCCAATGCAAATGCATTCTAAGCTTATGTCATCCTAGAATTCATTTGCATTGTCATCAAATGTGTTCTAAGATGCCACCTTCGAACGCATTTGCACTGGCATCAAATGCATTTTAAAATTATATCAGAATGCATCTGCATTGGCAATGTCATCAAATGTGTTCCAAAATTGTCATCTTAAAATGCATCTGCACTGTCGCAAAATGCATTCTAAGATTATGTCATCTTAAATTGTATTTCCATTAGCATCAAATGTTTTATGATTGTCATCTTAGAACCCATTTGCAGTCATCAAATGTGTTCTAAGATGTAACCTTAGAATGTATTTGAAGTCATCAAACTGATGTCATATCAGAAAGCATTTGCATTGGCACTGTCATCAAATGCGTTCTATAGAACACATCTGCACTGGAAGAGAAGAAAAACTAGCTGATAGAAATGATGCATTTATTTTAGGCTATTTGACAAAATTACTGTGCTTGCAATTTTTTTGTATGTATTTACTGTACTATCTGCAAAACAGCTGAGTGGTGGGGGAGGGATGGTTACAGCGGTCAAGTGAGGTGTAAATGGTTAGGCTTAGGCCACCGAACGTAAACACAGCTGTGAGCAAAGGAGTCGTGATAACTGTACTGTAGAACACTTCTTTCCAAATCATCTGTTCATCAATAAATGCTCAAGATTTATTACTTTAGTTAATTTTTCTGTTTGATGAATAAAATAGTGTAATGAATGACATTTAAAACAGACCGTGTGCACTTTGCACTATCGCAAGACACTGCAACCATGTGTGTTGCGTCAGTTGGGTGTGTTTCAGGTTATTTCAACGGAAAAATTTTAGTGTAGCTCTGGATACGAGTGGTATTGTATAAACTGCAATGATATAGTCTATGTATGAGTATATACAGCAATATTAGAAACCCGGAAAAAATCGGTAACCGGGAAGGTAAATTCCCCAAGCTTCTCGGTTAATTGGGATTGTACTGTACAGTATATGAGAAAAAAAGCCATTTATCTAAGTGCTTCAAACTGTGATGGATTAACATGATAACCTCACCTTGGTCAGTCCAAGCCATATGCAGACATACTGCACTCTGTTCTTCATATAAAGTCCAACAACATCTCCCTTGCACAGTCCAGTGGAGGAGAAATAGTTGCCCACTTGGTTGCTCAAGAAATCCACCTGAAATAAGGGTACGGTGTCATGTATGAAGGAAAAAACATATATGCATACTAAACACAAAGATTATTGAGGTAATTAATTTGCATGGGAATAAAGGATTGGTTTGTAGCAACATTAGTTGCTACCCCAGGCTTTACAGAATATGAAACCTGGTGGAGTGCAGAGTGAACATTGCCTTCTGTAGTCCACCATTCCCCTTTTTGAGTATAGGGAAGGAATTGTGGGATGTCTGTATAAGTGAGCAGCTCCACAACCTGGTCATATCAATACACATGAACACCTCCCTCTCCAGCACCAAAGGACTGGATGAAGATGTCTAACACAGCACTGATCAACTAAAATTCATACTGACAGGGTTAGACATATGCTGTACTTCCGGTGCCTTACTTAACCAAGGTAAAATGCTTTTCCCGTTCAGTCCACTTCATCTTTTGCCCAAAGCAGCAAAAAATCTTCATCACTACCACTTAGAAGCAAGGGTGTTGCATCTTTATCTCTTTTCTATCACAGTTTCAGTAGTCACTGCTCTTCCATCTACTTACATCCCTCCTTCATGAACTCTGACTTCTTTTCTGTCCAACTCTCCTATGCAAGATTTAACCAACTCTCAGTCCTTCATGTATGCAACAAGTTAACTGTAGAACTGTCTTCCTTATTTTGCATTTCCCTTCGTGTATCATCTCCAGTCTTTCAAACATGTGTACAGTCTTCCTATATGAATGGATCCTGATTTGCCTGTTTTGGTCCAGTTTTTTCCTTTAAAAAAAAAAAAAAAAAGCAAGTTCCCAGTCTGGTTCTTCTTGAGAGAGAGAGAGAGATAAACACATCAAGCAAGACTGATACACAACCAACACCACAGAGTGACACAAGAAGTCACACTATACCTGATTAAATGTCCAACTTTCCTTCTCAAAACAGAAGGCCACTTTCTCCCTGTTTTTCTGAGCAACTGTGTGAAAGATCTTGGGAACAGAGAGATCCTGCTTGGCTGCCCAGTACAGTTTCCACCGCACCTACAGATTGTAACATCCCAAGACCCTGCAAGATAAAAAAAACATTGAGAATTTTTGTTCAGTTATAAAAACTCCAACAACTCATACACATCAGCCTTTGTTTCATAGATAAAGCCCTCTACATGCTTCTACGTGTTGGCCTCAGTCATCAAATGGCGGCTATCCACACTGCTTGATCTCTAGCAGCCTCCGTACTCAGTCTCTTACTCCTAAAGTCACACTCTTTGACTTCATCCCAGGTCTATTTTGGTCTGCCTCTCAAAACATCACCCTCATCTTTCATCTCTCTCCTTCAGCACCCAGCAGTCATCTTCCATCATCCTCTCCCCATGCCCAAACCATCTCATTCTACTCAAGACAACACCACATTTAACCTTATATTGATCCCTAACCCCTCTCAGCCTGGTTACTGGTCAATCAGAGGGGTAAATTAACCACCGGTATAACCAACAAGACTTGTTCTACAACTATAGCTCACCAAATTTTATGCAGGCAAGACATATTATTTGACCTCTCTGCTTGAGGTGCCATATGTGAAGTGCAGCAACTACCACTATTACTGCTACTGGAATTACAACTAGGCCTCACTGTTGCTGATGATAACCAGTGTGTCTGGTCACACAGACTCATCAACCACAAGTAAGTAACAGTCTCCGCAGAAATGTTCCATGCAGTGAACTGATGGTCCCTTGTGGATACCACATTAGCATCTCTCCAACCAGTTAAATTGTGAACTGCACATCACCCAATGATATAGTAATATGGTTACCACCCAGCACAGTATATGGTATCCTGGGTTATAGGAAACCATTTAGCCTCCTAGAGTGGAGAGAAGAGTACTGTAATAATGAGTGGCAGGAAGGAATGGGAGTAGCAGAAAAAGAGGTAAGCAGCACTAGAAATGGAATGAAAAAAGTAAAGGAAGAAGTAGGCACTACATTTAGACCTGCAGTGGTGAGGTGGCTACCAGGTCTTGCTATTAACCCGAGGTGTCCCATCGATGTATGGGTACGTCGCAACGTTTTGTCACAGCCAGACCCATCGACGTATGGGTACGTCGCACAATTGCAAGGTTCATAATTTGCACAATTTTCAAGTTTCACAGGTGATTTTTGGTAGGCATATGTGGAAGACCTTCCTCTATCTGCTGTCAAGTGGGGATACTGCCTGGCCCCTCCTAACCCCCCCCCACACTTGGCAATTCACCTGTTAGCAGTGACCTGGCCAGTAAAGACATGTTGCCCCACGGTCTCTCCAATGACGAAATTCACGGTGAAACTGATTCCTGAGGTGGAGGTCAAAGAAATAAAGAAGCTAGAGCAAGAAACAAACAGAAGTGATGAGGTGGTAATGTCGTAAAGGAAGGTGCCATATGAGGATGTGTTTGGTGAATGAACAATGCTTCTATTGCCTATATAATTGTGTGAAAACCAATATAGTCTTGTACTACACATAAATTCACACCAAATACATAAAAAAATACATAATTCAAAGTGGCTTCAATTAGTTTACCCTCCCATAGTTTGTTTCTTTTCTTTGAGGCCAGATACCGTGAGAGAACGAAAGGTAAGGCTGACTCGTCACCTGCAGCAACATTTATAAGGTCAGGAGGGCGATTTCTCTGAATTTTCGATGTTTCTCACCAAAAGCACAGGTTTGAGCCCAAAAAAATCTTTCCCAAAATTGCTGGGGACTGGGGGGAATCGGAGGTTGGAAATCAGTCGAGATGTGACGGGTTAAAATTAACTGACTGACTGACATATTGCAAACTAACCTCCTGTCATCTGATGCTGCCTGGCCAAATAGAACAGAGACAAAAGACTCAGGAGACTCACTTAATATCCCTGGGGATGGTGGTGATAATCCAGAACAGCCTCTTCAAATACATCCCAAGTTTTTTGAGATATGAGAACACCATTTCAAAGGACAAGAATGTATCTGAAAAGAGAAAAAAACTCCACTAGACATCCATGTATAATGTTACAGGCAAATCAGTTATCTAATAAAACTGCATTATGTGACAGGTGAAGTCTATCAATCTATCTATCTACAGCCAGACGCCATAATCTTGTAAGGAGTGGCCGTTTGTCCAAGTTATTCTATGGGGAGGCCTACTTACTTGTTGACACATTGGGAATTCTGTACATCACTTCCTGCACACCCCTCAACTATCTATCATCCAGTCCTCTTTTTCCCAATTGGATTAAGGCCTGGGGCTTGGCTACACAGATCCTAGGCTTAAAGTGAGGGTATTCTGCCTCATTCACCCTTGAATGGCATTATGGGAGAAATAAATCCCAACCATCCCTTAGATGAACAACCTTACTAGCTTCATCTGACTGGAGCATCTTAACCCACTAGACCACTTGTCATCAACTGGTTAAACTGTTACCATATAATGTAGTAAATAGTACCCTGTCTTAGATGATCTGAACAGTAAATCAGTGCACTAACCTTCAGGCCCATGACTGCTACATTGAGTGAGTGAATGGTGGGCACCCTCACATACCACATCTGTATAAACCAGTAATAAAATCTGATACTGTACAACAACACTCGTAACTGAAGTGAAGTATAAGATGGATTTACACAGAATGCATTTGACTGGCAGAGGTGAGAAACTCTGGCTGATAAGAATGAATGTTCGCTTTGCTGGACAAAATTTCTGTAACTGCTATTACTACACATTTATATTAGGGTATTCTCTACAAAACAGCTGAGTGGCAAGTATGGGAGAAGTAACAGAAGTCAGGTAGAGAAGAAACAGACAGGTGGGGGGCAGCCATATACACAACTGATATGTGACACATGAGTTGCAATAATTCTGCTATACTGTACCATACAACATTTATTCCCCAAGCTTCCTGGTTAATTGGAATTGTACTGTGCTGTACTCTTGCAAGTGGCAGACTGAAAAAGACCCGGAATGAGGTCACAGAGTGGGACCTCAGGGACGAAGGACTGAATAAGGCTGCCAGAGATCAAGCAGCATGGACAGCCGCTATTAGGTGTCCAAGGCTGACACATGCAAGCATGTTGGAGCCTTTACAAGCAAAAAGAGTAACAAGAAAATGACTGTGTCCGAATAACCCTGTGCCAGACATGCCCGTGCCTTCACACCCCCAAAGTCTAGGGGTTAGGCACAAAGCTTTCTTTTGGATGGGTGAACTTTACAGTGCTAACAAGAGTGAAATTTCCACTGAAATATTACCTACTCATAAAAGGGCATCTGAATGACCACCATGTTGTTACATTTGGTGGAAAAATTTGATCTACAGTACATTAGTCAATCACATTGTGGCATCTGGGTATAGACAGACAGACTGATGTTTACTACAGGTTATTTCAATACCTAAACTAAACTAACCTGACCTAACGTTCGGAACAGGGCTTCCAATAAGGCTCATATCTGGAAGTCCTGTCTTCCTGACTGTTTAATTTGGAAGTTCCAGCTTAAATTTTGGAAGTTGCATGTTTTGCATTGTATGGACATCATTTTTACATTTCTCAATGAAATTTGCAGCCATGACAGGACTGATACCTGATTTCAATTACCACATTTAGGTATATGCATATGTTTTGTTGTGCACATGTACTGTTTACTGTTCTGTCATGATATTTAATGCAATAAACTTATGTTTTGAATTACATACAGTACCTCTTGACTGCAATGACCCCAACTACCGTACCTGAAAAGCAAAACATGTCATAGTGTTTTCTTGTCAGTAGCCTAATCTAATTCTTCATATTATGCAACCACATTTACATATCAAAAGGCAGCTACTGACCATCGTTTCATAATTTCATTTATAAAGGCTCCGACATGCATGCGTTGGCCTTGGTCACCTAATGGCAGTTCTCCGTGCTGCTCAATCTCTGGCAGCCTCCCCAATCAGTCCCTTATCCCTGAGGTCACTATCAATAACCTCATCCCAGTTCTTCTTTGGTCTACGTCTCACAACCCCATCCCAACATTAACATGTCTCACTTTCTGTACTGACCCTCTGAAACAATTTACATGTACCAGAAAATTAAATAATCACCATGGCCCTTCAGTCATAATTTGCAGTTTACTGATGCACAACTGTTAATCACTGCTGTTAATCAATAAGGTACAAAGCGAATATATAATCAGAATATATGGTATATAATTTTAATGGTACGGTACTTAGAGTGGAGACAAATTAAGAAAACAAATCCTCACCCAGACATTCCAAAATACCAAAATATAGTGAACAACACTGAGTTTTTGCACACACCCTGATCTCTGCCGAAAAGCCAACAAGAGATACAGGTGCCAAAAGCATCTGTCCATAAACCGGTTCAAACTGCCCTGGGTGGTAAGC